>JAKKZN010000016.1:393792-404642 GCA_033441825.1 Pangasius elongatus | reverse complement strand
ACTGTTACAGAGCGCTGACACTGGAGACTCCTTCCATACACGTTACATAAACACATTTCTCCTCACAGAAAACTTCACCATATCAACAATTATATAAAAATCCGTCTCTGTGAATGAGCTGTTGCTATAGAAACGATAACGTATTAGAGCGAGAGCATTAAACCTGTGCTACAGTCAGAGCTGCTGTTATAGAGAATTAATCAACACCACCTGACCAATCAGAGCACAGAACTCAGCAGCGCTGTGGTGTAATACGGCTTATTGAAACTTTCATGCTTGAATAAAATAAACAGAATAAATAATCTCTGTAGCGTTGTTGTGTCTCACCGTAACACCAGGAGATGGAGATACACTCGAAGAAAACCAGGAACAGGAGAGACATGCCACTGGCCGAGTAATAGTCGAAGAGTTTGAAGACGTAAAGGCCGCCCTAACGCAACAGGGAGAAATAAAATTCAGTGAGCAAAAGTTTTGACACCCTAATTTTTATACAAATTTAGTGCGTTAGACAAAACAGAATTTCTAAACGTTCATTTTCCAGTAAAAATGTTATACAGTAATGCTAATCATCTTTGCTGTAATTTCTTTTCCATATTATTAATATATTAAACATGATAATATAAAGTAATTTACTACACTAACAGATTTAGCTGTAAAATAATATTTAATATATAATAAATAATTTTATTCTTTGTAGATTAATATGTATACTGAATATATGTGCTGTTTATAAACCAAATGTAATTTTATTTACATTCGTTCATAACATCACGTAAAGACGAGCAACACGTCTTAATTACCTGCGTGATGTTGGAGAGGCCGATGATATACGACACGACGCACACACACGCGATGAAAACCTCTCGTCTTTTCCTCAGGAGCGCCGGGAACTCGTCCACCAGAGCGGTGATGAAGCCTTCCACCGTACAGAACTGCAGCGGGAAACGACAAAACTCCAAATCAAAGGAATTCCTGAGCTCTGCTGTACGTTCACTCGATATAAAATATAAAATATAATTTAATAAACGCTCTGGGAGATGAATTAGCATTCCGACAATGAGAGATCGCTAACTGACCACGGCTACTTTATTCATCGTTACGATAGAATCCTTCAAAACACGCAGACATCAGCCTGAAATAATTGTGGATTTTAAACGAGTTTAATTTTGCACGTCTGATTATTTTAAAACTGTTTCTGATTAAATGAAACACAGCGTGAAAATCCATGCTAACAAAATTCATTTACAAATCCGCGTAGCACAAATATAACTCCTGAATCACATTCACTGAACTAATGTGTAATTTTATTGAATTTAACTGCAGGTGGAATCAGGAGTAAGTTTAGTAAAGCTGTTTTATCTCGTATCACCCCTGAGAGTGTTTATGTTCAAAGCTGCTGGTCACGCAGGCGATCGTAAAAATATAAACACTTATGATAAATAATCTGAAGCAGCTGCAGAACCCGTCTCTGAATACGAGGAACTTTCCTCGACGTAAATATAGACGCAACTTTTTACTTAAATCAGACTGTTTTTGTGAATATTGTGATCAGGCTGATATTTTTGCTGCTGAAGGACGTCACCTGGCTGTCGATTCCCAGCATGAGCAGCATGGAGAAGAAGAGGATGGCCCACAGCGGAGAGATGGGCAACTGCGTCACGGCTTCAGGATACGCTAAAAACGCCAAGCCTGGACCTGAAGAGGAAACACACACCATAAAACTAAACTAAATACACCAGTGAGACATGTGACAGGAAGGATTCTCTAACTCCATAAAGAAGGGCTCGCGTTACCTGAAGCGGCCACGTCAGCTATCGGTCTCTTTGTCACGTGAGCCATGAAACCCACGATGGAGAAAATGACAAATCCAGCAAACATACTGGTGGATGAGTTTATAAGGCACACGATGACCGAGTCTCTGCCGGAAAGACCAGAAAAGACAGACGTTAAATATATTCAAGGCTGAACTGCAGGGGACTAAATCCAGCCGTGGAGGAATGAATTAATTATGTACCGAGAGCTCTGAGGTTTAATTACACACTAATTCAAGGCACAAATTGCTCATCTTTATTCAGATCCTCTTACATTAGTCAAATGAGGGGTCTTAAATGACACGGTAAACATCGCTGGACAAAATTAAGGTGTTAATAAAAAATATTACATTGAAAAATCCTTCAAAACATTTAAAAATTACTGCAGTCACCAGTAAACAGCTAGCCAGTCCAGTCAAAGGTCTTCTTTTTACTGAGTGAAACTTGCGAATACGACAGAATTCACCCCCTGGGGGCAGCTGGTTAAATTACATCACAATATATTTTACATCAAACATTTTTAACATTTTTAAATCCGTTTCTGTGGAGCGTCTGCCGTACAAGTCCCTGTGAATGAGCTGTTACTATAGAAACGATGATGTAGATAATGTGGATGTAGTTAAAACGACTTCTGACCAATCAGAATCCAGAATTTAACAGGACTGGACTGTTGGAACGGCAGCCATTTTGAACTTCCAACTTCTGTGTTGAACTTGTAATGAACAATGTGTGTGTGTGAGACGTCTCGTAATAAATAAACAGGACCGATAAAATAGCTGATCACATAGCCAACAAAACAGGCGACAAAATAACTGATAAAATAGCTGAGGCTTCCACAGATGTTGATGTAGTTGTAGAGATGTAGTTGTAGAGATGTAGTTGCTGTTAAAATTGTCATGTAATTTATTTTCTGGAATATGTTTTTCGATATTTCCAATAAAACAGCCAGACATTTTTATTTTACAGTGGTCACCGCGACTTTTTGTACTCCTCAAAATTTTATCACTCTTAATATTACGAATAAATAAATTGGAAATTTCGGGGCATTTGATAACATATAACTAATCAAAACATGTGGATTGTTCACTAGAAAAAAGCATTAAAAACACACAGGCTAACGCTTTTCAAACACAAAAACATGGCAGAATTCGGGGCTAAAACGACGCATCACCAGACGGCGAAAATAAAATGAAATAAAAGTAAACCTGAGAGCTGCTTTTCCGAGATGGATAAATCACCTGACTGAGAGACAGTATGAAGCTGGCTTTAGCTTTATTTCTCTTCGACAGGTGATAAAATCATTAACGTTACAAACTGCTAAAATATTTACATCAGTTACTGCATCGGTAAATCTGCACATTTGTGGCGAGTCAGTATTTTGCATCCTTGTAAATTTGTCTGATCTAGCCGAGTTGAACGAGACCTTGGGAGGTTAGCTAGCTAGCTAATAGAGTAATGTGGAGAAGGCGGGGCTTTGTAGTAAACACATCAGTTCGGTGTTTCTGTGGTTCATATTGTCACTGTTAGTGCTCAAGTGTCTCTTTAGTTTTACTCTGAAACTGCACCGGAGCTGTAACTCCGCGTAACCTCTGACCTTTTTAGTCGTTTGTAAACTCAAACACAGCAAAACATTCACATTCGGTTACGACGGAAATCACGCAACAGCTTACAGATGCTGTAAATAAGCTCTTGGCGTTGTCTGGTCGTACCTGTAAACATTGTTGTTGAAAGGGTTGTAGCTGCCGAGCGCGATCAGAGAGCCGAGCCCCAAACCGTACGAGAAGAAGATCTGAGTCGCAGCGTCCAGCCAGACCTGAGAACAACGAGACGAGTAACACAAAGCTCTCACGTCCGTTCTGCTCCATCCGCATCTGTTCCTTCCTCTAAATCATGTGAAATTACCTCCGACTCTTTAAGCTTCTCAAAATCAGGTGTGATGTAGAACAGAATTCCTTCTTTCGCTCCTGGAAGCGTGACTCCGCGGATGAACAGGATAAATAACATGAAGTAGGGATATGTGGCCGAGAAATACACAACCTACCAACACAAAGTCACAGAGAGTTCATTCACTTCACTTCACTTCGCTTCACTTCACTTCGCTTCGGTTTTATTTCTTTAGCGCTTTTAACAGTGAACACTGTCACAAAGCAGCTTTACAGAAATAAATACATTCAAATTAAAGGGAAATAAATGGTAAATGTGTGAGTTTATCCCTAAAGAGCGATGAAAGAGTTGTATAAATGTTGATGTTGTATAAAATCATCAGCGCATGTCGTTTCTAAGATGTTTCAGTTCAGTAGTTTAATGGAGTCATCTCTAGATGATAGCTTTCCATTCCCGTGAACTCAGCAGTTGAATATTTCTGCGATCTGAATGTGTTCCAGTCGATTTATAAACGGAAACGCGTACGGAAAATCGTGTAGAGAGGATGCACGTGTAGAGAGGATGCACGTGTAGAGAGGATGCAGTGCCACAAACAACATCTGACATTTTTACTGACTTTTAAACCCTTTATCTTACGGCTAGATGAAGATCCAGCAATAAAATACTCTATAATGAGCTTTACTGAGAAACACACTGGCACTGCTGCTTCAAACATGACTGAGCTAGCAAACTTAAATATCATAAAATATATCGCTTCAGTGTAAAATGTCCCTGAGTATTGTGATATGATATTACGGACATATTCTCCAGCCTTACTTCAGCTGTCCATCGTGGAAATAAAATTAAATTAAATTAAAATTAGCACTGAATGTCGGTGCCGTTATTTTAACTGTGATGTCGTGTGTGTAATAAAAACAACCTTGTTTTCCAGCTGGGAATTCTGTCTTACACTTTGTACAGTAAACTCTGTTGGGAATTGTGTAGCAGACTGTGTGAATGCGCGTGACAGATTAAAGTCAGATTACAGGCTGAAGCTCCTCTAACGATAGACCTGTGATTATTACTTTCTTCTGTTCTGTTTACACCATCGATCAGTGTGATCCGAATCAGCTCGTACGGAAAACGGGCTCACGTACACACAACACAAACATTCTTCAGTGTGAGATTCTTCAAAGCAGATTTTTTTCAGTTTTTTCATCTGTTCATTAGCATGCTTCGTTTTACGCTTCTCCATCGCCGCTGCCGTATCTGTAGCCGTGCCGGGAGTTTGCCGTCCTCCTATTGGTGGATTTTAGACGAGCGTCGTAGCCGCACTCACACTCTGAGACTTTACTCCGAAATGTTTCACACGTTGGTCAGTTCTGAAACACTTTATCTCACTGAACTCACAAGCAAACAGCAGTTATTTTTACGATTTTCACATGAAAGTTATTTATTTACCTTTCCAGTCCAGCGAACGCCTTTCCAGATGCAGAAGTACACGAGGACCCACGCGATGGCCAGAGTTACTGCTAGCGGCACGCGGATCTGCCCCGGTTTTTCCAAACCGTCAGTCATGTTATGTACATTGCGTCTGTAAAAGATTAAAAGATCCAAAAGCATTCAAAGTGTTATATTTTTTTTTTTTAATTTTGTACAAAACATCTTTTAATTCCACACAATAATAGTTAGCCTAAGATTAGCTAGCTTATACTGTATGACCTCAGTCAGACCTTAATATCAAATATATACATATAAAACTCCTACACAGCCCACACATCCAGCTTCCCAAATACTGCTTTAGCATTAACTAGCCTAGCTAAGGTTAGGTCTTTAACAATACAGCAGATATAAAAGTTTACACACCCCTTTTTTAGCTGCTAGGATAGTTAACGCCAAAGCAGTTAGAAAGCGGGACAGTATAACGAGTTGAAGAAGTGGAAATACAAGCAGGATGTCACGTGATAAAACAGTGTGCATCATCATTTCACATCTGAAAACAAACAAAAAAAAGTGTAAGGTCTTACTCCCAAAACTCCATGACAGCGCTGGTCAGGTTGGTGGTGTCTGCAATGCTGTAGTTTGTAAAACATCTCTCTGTGTTCCATGGATTGTTACAGGATTTCCATGGAAGATCCTAAAGTGAAATAGAATTGTTTTTTGTATTAAAATGTCTGTAAGAGCGGGAAGCAGGAGAGACGTGTGTGACTGACCGTAGTGAAGGAGTTGTACAGGTAGTACAAAGCCCAAGCAATGATGACGATGTAGTAAATGTTGAGCCAGAAGGAGAGCACGGCTGCAGCGAGGCCAACTCCTGCACGCAGGGGGCGAAAACATCAACGTCCATCAAACTCAGACTTTTTACAATTTTTACAGTTGTGCATTAAAATTACAGTCTTTTTGTAGAAGGTCTAAAGCTGAGAGCAGTTAATTTTAGGGTGTCGGAGTTTACAAGGCGAAAGAAGAATTGTCTAAAGTGTAAAGCTCAACATGAACCAGAATTAGAGCCGGGATTTAAACAGAGGCGTGGTCATGTGGGTGTTTAATCTCACCTGGTTACTGTTGATTTGTAAATAATATCTGCTGCTGCAATCATAAAGACTGTCTTGCGCTCATCCCAGGACTCTTAGGAGGTGGTTTTCACACTTGAGGTTTTTTCCAGACCGGGGCCGAGAGTTTGGAACGCTTGGTGAAATGTGAAAGCTGCTTTCGAGCTCCAGAGAGCCGAATCCCGGTCCTCACTTCTACAGAATCGCGGTGCGTGGAATTTATCCGCTCTTATCACCAGGCACTGAGTTACATGATTGGTTCAACATGACACGTTACTTCCTGTCTCAAGTTTGGTGATGGCGAGGAAAGAGTCGTTACGGTTAGCGGAGGAGACGGAATCGAGATATAAAAGTAGCCTTTGAAGAAAGAAAGAAAGAAAGAAAGAAAGAAAGAAAGGGAGGAAGGAATGACTTCTTCTATATGAACGCAAGAATCGGTCCTGGGTTCAGACTCGAGTGTGAAAACGACCTTATTCGCACTATGTACACTCTTTACACCTCTTTACTCTTCTACACCTGTACACTGGGATGATTTATAATCGCACTATCCGGCGTTGCCCAGAAGAGGACGGGTTCCAGTTGGAGTCGAGGTTTCTTCCTCATGTCGTCTCGGGGAGTTTTCCTCACCACCGCCTCCTCTGGAGTGTTCATTAGGGATCTAAATCTACATCTGGATTTGTGTGAAGTTGCTTTGGCACAGTGTTTATTGTGAAAGTGCTTGGCCCAGTCTGACCTCACACCCCGTCTCTGAGACGTTTATTACTCTTGTATCGCATAACTCATATCGCATAAATCCCCTGAACTATAGAGCAAGTGTGAAGCTGAGGCACTGATCTCATCACGTGCACGTTCTTCAAATTATGTAGATATTCAGCAAATTCAACTTTGTCCTGCACATTAATAGATGTTAAAAACACTCCGAAATCCTGGATACACCATTTTTACGAGATCCAGATCTATTTCAACTTCCACTTCATGCAAAATTCTCTGAGCAAGTTTCGGGAATCTTATGAGAATTTTAAACCCCTGTTGTCAGCACTACTAGGATGGAAAAGAAGTCTTCATGTGTGTGGTGCTTTCTGATGGTGTATGTTCGTTTAAAGATGCTGTACCTTTGAACATCGGCGCCAGCTTCCACACTCCGAGTCCGCCGATGGACGTGTACTGACCGAGTGCACACTCGAGGAGAAACAAAGGCATTCCAGCAAATATGAGGGTCAGAAAGTAAGGAATCAGGAAGGCTCCTGTGTGGATACACATAAAGACACAAATCTCTACACCAATCATCATACAGTGATCTGTCCATCTGTAAATTCATAACAATTCACACAAGTCAAGTTGTATAACAGGATATGAAGGTTATGGTTAGGGGCGGGGTTAAAGGAGACATTAAGGTGGGGTTAGTTTTCGTGTATATGTATGCAGAAGCGCTCCTCAGCTGTTATAATAATTTTAAAAATTCAATAAATTCACTTTCCCAAGGAGAACTGCAGATGAAGCATCTTCCTCAGAGTAGAGTTCCGCACATGTGGTGAGGATTTAATCCTGAAATTCCACACATCAGTATTCAGACCTCAGGCGTAACTACTGATGTAAGCGTTATTCAGAAGTCACGTGAGAGTTACGCATGCGGGGGCGGAGTTTGTCTAAAACAGGGGCGTGTCTCGGCTACGCTCGAGTCTGATCTCGAGCTTAAGCGCGTGTTTCTTGCGTGATTTCGGCTCGAGTGAGGAGCAGCGTTAAGTCCAGCGCCGCTGTCTGACTGTTTGATGTAAACGCAATATATCACTCTGAGATTTATGTTCTGGCTGTAAACACACTCACACACACTGTGGAGCGTCACTCAAGGAAAATATTAAACACACAGATATTACTCTATTCATTTATTAATAATATCATCTCTTTAAAGTCCATGTTCTGAGGAGACGCGTCTTTATCAGAGACACAGCTTATCTGGAGGAGGAATATTTTCTGGATAAAGTGATGAATGGAGTTAAAGTGTCTCTGTAAGCGTAGCAGATGAGCGCTAGGTCAGATTATCCTTCACACTGTGAGCACGTTTTCTTTACAGCATCGGATTAACACAAACACTGACTTTATTTCATTAATTCAACAAATCAACATAGTGAATTAAAAGTGTGAGCTACATCCTGCACACACATTACGATTTCATCACCTCGATTTAGAATCTCATGGTTTCATTAAGTTGCACTCGAGTAACTCTCAGAGCTCGATATAAAATATAAAGTGTAAAATAACAGGATGTGCTGGATCAAGTGCTATTCTATGATTTTGGGAAGCTCTAAGTTTCTTCAAGAATCTGCTTGAGCCAAAAGTTCAGAAATACATAAAAAAGTACAGAACTCATTAGAAACCATTACAGAATTCTACTGGATCCTGATGGGTTGTAATGTGTTTCTGGTGGTTTGTAATGGTAGTTTGATGGCATGTGTTCCTGATGGTTCCTGATGGTGATCATCTAAGCATGGAAGAAGGCCTTATCGGGTTCTGCTGGTATTTAATAGTAATCAGAAGAACCCTAATGGAAACCATTAAACTAATATTCATTAAGGTTCATTAAGCGATGGAACCCATTACAGATTCTCCTAATCGACTGTGATTCATAAACAGGTAAACAGCGCCGCTTACCTCCGCCATTTTTCCCGCACAGGTACGGGAATCTCCACACGTTTCCGAGCCCGATGGCGTATCCTACGCAAGACAGCAGGAAGTCGAACTTTCCCGCCCATGTTTCCCTGTCAGGAATTTCTTTCTTTTTCTTCTTCTTGTCATCGTTCTGTTCTTCCTGTACCTCCTCCAGTTTGGATCTGTCGTGGGTCGTGACCTCGTTCAGCTCCATCGCCACCTGTCCGTCCGCCTTGGCGTTTTTAGCGCCGTTTGACGCCATTTCTCTGGATTTGGCTGAGCTCAAGCTCCTCTTGGCCACGAGGCGCGAGACTTCAGCACCGGTCCACGTAGACAGCAGCTTCGCACGCTTTTTAGTTTTCCTTTAACAATTTTCGTTTCAAATCCTCGAGGCTTGTGACGTTTAAAACGGCTGTGTGGCGTCACACGGCAGCTCTTCTCTTACGGTTAACCTGCAAACAGGAAATGAAATAGTTGGTCCTCGAATCTCATGGTTTTTTTTCACTCCTTATCTTTCCTTCATGTGGTAAATCAACACTGAGGTGCTTTTTATCGGTTCTCCAGAAGTGCAGATTTCTCCTCAGCGATTTCCCGTCACTCAACAATTTAAAATGATCTAACAATTACGCTTTTTAATGTTTTTTTGTGGTTCATTTACATCCAAAACAGCTCAAGCAGTTCCACACGGTGTAATCCCGTCCGGAAACGACCTGATAACTGCTTCTCCTGTACATACACAACTAATTTTTACTGTTAATTATTACTTAATTAATTACATTAATTTAAAACTAATAAAAAAAGAAAATCAATAGGCTAAATAAATGCAGTATTTATGATCAGTGTAGTGAGCACATCTCTGATAAATGCTCGTTTTATCCTGATTTATATACTCAGTAAGTTCATTAGATTTGTTTATAAACCTGAAATGAAATCTGTTACATTAGATGAAGTGCGTGCTGTAGCTTCATCACTCTTCATTCCTAATCCAGATGTTTACTAATAATGCTTGTGTTAATGATGTTTACATCCTCCGTCTGTTCCTGCTTGTGACTAAATAACCACGATAATAATAAATAATAGTTATATATTCAGAGCCATATGCTTTATGTGTGGTATATAATCAGTAATGAAGAGGATGTTGTTGTTGGGGGACGCTGAAGTCCACGCTGCGCTGCGTCTCTGCCCTTCTGTCTCCCACAAACAGAAAAATATAGCGTGTAAAAATATTAGAGCACAACAGCCTTAATTGGTTCTGCACCTGATTGCAGCCAGACGTCACTGTTCATTTGCTTTAAAGCTGAATAGATTGCATGAAGAATAAGAATAAGAATAAGAATAATACATTTCAGAGCATTACTATCTGCTAGAGGAAAGAATGCATGCCTACTCACAGTGAGGCTCCGAATATCCTGCAAAAAGGGTTTCTTTTCCCTCATGTAAACGAGGTTCTGCAGGTTCTGTAGGTTCTGCAGGTTCTGTAGGTTCTGCAGGTTCTGTGGGTTCTGCAGGTTCTGCAGGTTCTGTGGGTTCTGTAGATTTCTCCCAGAGTTGTAAACTTGCAGTATTGCTCAGAATATAAATGTGTTTTATTCCCATTAAAGCAAAGACATTTGAAGCAAAGACCCAAAATGTTCCTCAGGGAAGGGGGGAAGGAGCGCGAGTGTGTGTGAGAGTGTGTGTGAGCGAGTGAGTGTGTGAGAGCGTGTGTGTGAGAGCGTGTGTGTGCGAGTGTGTGTGCGAGTGTGTGTGACGGTCCAGAGGCTGATGAACATGTTCAGTCCAGAGGAGCAGAAACAGCGTCGCTGTAGCGTGTGTGTGAAACACCAACAAGCGGGAAACACACACACACACACACACACACACACACACACACACACACACTCTCTCTCTCTCTCTCTCTCTCTCTCCTCCAACTCCACCTACATCACACCAATGTCATCTGAAAGTTAATCCCTCCTTCTCTCTCTATCTGTCTGTTCTC
>JAKKZN010000016.1:324673-343981 GCA_033441825.1 Pangasius elongatus | reverse complement strand
TAGATCTCGATTATTTTTTCTAATAAATGAAGAAGTCTTTTTAAAGCGTGAGTTTCGTGTTTAGTGGGAATAAACCCGGCGTGCTGTTCGTGTTTATTGACACGTTCGGAGGGTTTCCCTGGCAGAAAGGCCGTGGGTGTAAAAGTCGCATCAGTAATCCGGTGTAAATAAGCACGTGTCTGTGAGCAGGTTTTTTCGGTCCTGCTGTCTGCACAGCTTTAAGATCAGTTTTTCCAAATCCCAGGTTTAAAGATGACATGTTACCAAATATAGCTGAAAAAACAGTAGTAGCAGTAATTCCTGCACTAAGGCAGGCTTTTGTTGACACGGCAGTCCTGCCCATTCACAGCGCTTCTGCTGAACCCAGGTGAAGCCTCGTCTTCTGTTTCAGCCCCGAGGTGACAGACGCCAGGATCTATGACATGAGGCTAAATCCCTCCCAAATTCCGCTCTTTGTTTGGACGATGGCTTTCCAGTGAAGCGTAAAAAGTCATTCATGAGCAGAAATTACTCCAACGTTTTTATTCTTCTTGTTTTTACAGGTTTTTTTAAACAGTTTTCTTTTTCAAAGCCTTTATTTGTTTTATTAGAATTACTGCTGCTGATCCTGACAGTAACTGATCTCGTGCAGCTGAGGCCAAACGTCTGCACAGCCCTGATGCTAAAGACCTTCAAACTCAATTCTCACAACTCCACACGTTCTCCTGCCGTCTCCTGCATTTACATAAGATTTCATTTCTAAATAACAGCTAAGAGACAGACGCCTTTAAGCTTTTACTGACTCTATCAGGTTATCAGTGGGTCAGAAGTTTACATGCACTTCATTAGTATTTGCTCTTGATGCCTTTTAATCACGTGAACTTGAATCAGATTCTTGCTGCAGGTTTACACAAATTTCTCACAATCGTTTGAATGTTCTCCAGGTCCTCCTGCCTCCTCTCGCAGACGCACGTTTTCACTTCGGTCCACAAAACCCAGCTTTGAGCGAGTTTTATCTCTCTGCCTGATGTCTTCAGGTGTAGCTTCAGTGTTTCCAGATAATCCTCTTTCCTATTTTCTGAAGTGCACCAGTCCCTTATCCGGTGATACACCCTCACAACATGATGCTGCCACAGGTAGGAAGAAGAAGAAGAAGAAGAAGAAGAAGAAGAAGAAGAAGAAGGCTTTATTTGTCACATATATCACTGTATGATGCTGATCGGATTAAAAGCTCCACCCTTGCTCCTCCATACATAGCGCTGATCATTACGGCCAAACAGTTCGATTTTGGTTTCATCTGATCAGAGATCTCTCCTCCAAACGTCTGCTGATCACCTGCACACTTCAGTCTGGCTTTTCCTATGCCAGTCTTGGAGTAGCGGCTTCTTCCCTGAATGACAGCGTCCTGTGATCAGCCCGTGGTGATGTAGAACACTCTTAATGGTGGCTGGACATACTTTGGTGCCTGATGCCTCCAACTCCTTCACCAGTTCCTCTGGTGTTACCTTGGGGTTCAGTCGAACCTTTCAGAGTTCATGTGTGCCTCTTTCCTGAATGACGCAATGTCTGTGTGCTCCCAAGAGTTTTCTATTTACATACAGATGTTTGTCCAGATGCTTGCGGTAGCTTCAGTTGTTTGTAAGGTCTTGGCTCAGTTGCTTGGCAGAAGAATTTACAGCTCTGAATGAGCTCTTTATGACAACTGGACCATCAGGTGCTTGGCCCTCAGGAAGTGGACTCTTGGACATAGACACGTCATTAAGATCATTTCTGTTTAGCGAGACAGTCAGCTTGGGGTGTGTAAACTTCCGACCCCACTGGAATTCTGATGCAGTGAATTAAAGCTGAAACGAATCTGTCTTTAACCGACTGCTTTAAAACGACCTCCGATGTGAACGAAGTCGACGCTGTGACTGAAATAACAGGAAATGTACATTAATCTGAAATGGATGGAGCTGTGAAGAGCTGAGATTGGATGTGTGTGTAAACATTTAGCCTCAACTCTATACACTCAAGTGCAAAAGTTTGCGCTCCCTTAATCACTAAATAGTGAAGTCAAAGAAATGTTATTTATATCACAAAGACATACGTGTAATGCCTTCTTTCATTCTCACGTATAACAAAAACTGTCAAATAGTGAAATCACACTGGTTCAATAGTTTGCGCCCCCGTTCCAGAGAAGCAGGATGTCTTGGACTGAAGTTCTTCATCAGCTGTGCAAACAAAGTGCTGCAGGAGCTCACAGGAGCTGCAGTGCAAATATAATAATGTGTTTACATTTTTTTCTTTATATTTTGGATTATTGCCTTTGTTCACACGCCCACATTTTATTTTTAATTACTTGCGATTCTTTTTTTTGTCGATCATCTGTGAAACACACGCACGCTGTTGATTTTCTCTGTCCTCTTTCAAGCCCTTTCCCGTATTCACTTGTATTCCTCCAAAAGTTTTTTGTTTATTAAAATACCTTAGATATGAAAATGGTGCTAAAATTCTGTAAAATGTGAAAACATCAGCGAACGCTGACTGGCCAGAGATGTTCAGGGATATCGACTTGAATTCTCTGATTAAAAGAAAAAAGTTATTTTTCCATTTTAAGTTTCTGGTTCCACATTAATCTGGGTCTCAAATTTGTTGTATATGATCACAAAGACACATTAATATCTTCCTGATTTTAGGGAAGAAGACAATCATGTCTTCCAGCATGAGTTCCAGCAGGCCTCACGTGTACATCGACGTCCCAGTGTTCCCACACAGCCACGTCATGCCGTACTCTGCCGAGGAACATTCCAAGACCTTCTACGGTTTTCCGAGCGTGCCGGAGTACCTGTCCCGCTTCGACATGCTGCTGTCCGAGGACACGGCGTGGATCATGAGGAAGACCGACACGTTCACGTCCATCGACAGGGAAGAGGAGCTGTTTCAGTGTAAGGAGGCGGGGCAGGACTCGGTGATTGACAGCACGGCGGGACACCGGGGTCTGTGTGTGGGTCTGAACGGACAGACGGACGCGGAGGACAGGTGTCTGGAGCAGGTACAGAGTTTAGTGCTGGATGAGGTGCTGAAGGACATCGAGACGGCGTGCAAACTTCTCAACATCACTCCAGGTGAGACAGATGGAAGCATGTGCGCATAAATAAAAGCTTTTAATGCAGTTATTCTGAGGCTGAAGCAGGAAAGAGCTTCGTTCCTGTAAATATTATTTTTATAAATATATACTGAGGTTTCGTACATCTTCAGGAAACAGTTTATATATGTGAACTTTATAGTTTTCGCTTTTGATGTGCTCCTAGTTCTTCTCCTAAATTCTCTGCATTCTGACTCAATAACTAAAGACATTGGACTTAAATTAATAACCATGTTTAAAAGATCGAAATCGAATCCATTTCAGAATTCCACTTGAAGGACGACTTTCCTGTGCTGGGAAACTTTACAAAGCATCGTGACTGTTACAAAGCACTGACACTGGAGACTCCTTCCATAACATATCTCTATATCTAAAAACTTCACCACATCAGCAATTATAGGTTTTTTTCTTTGTTAAGCAAAATTTTCATTCATTATTATCAGTCTTAGTTCATGTGGAGCGTCTGCCGTACGAGTCGCTGTGAATGATCCGTTACTATAGAAACGATAACGCATTAGAACAAGCGCATTAATATAAACCTGGGATTAACGGTACAGAAGAACCTCCAGTCCGAGCCGCGCCGTTATACGGAAACAATGCACAGCTTCTGACCAATCAGATTCGAGAATTTAACCATGATCACGATAAACAAGAATTATCCCTATTCCTAAAACAGACGAACAAGTGAGAGTCGAATCAGGGAGCAGTGTGATGATCCTAGACTCGGACTGAACTAAGAACAGGTGTGTACTTTAGGGAACTGACCAATGACAGGACGCGGGGGCGGAGACAAGACAAGAATCGAAACAACAGCTCATGACAGAATCTGTTTTTAAATTCCCGTCTCCAGATCCTGCAGAATGGAGCTCGGGACACGTGCAGAAGTGGCTGTTGTGGACGGAGCACCTGTACCGGCTCCCGCAGGTGGGAAAAGCCTTCCAGCACCTGAGCGGCAGCGACCTGTGTGTGATGAGCGAAGACGACTTCAGGCAGCGCTGCTCGCCGTGCGGAGACGTGCTCTTCGCCCACCTCGACATCTGGAAGTCCGGTAGAAACATTCCTCTCTCACCTAGATCCTTTACACCACGCTGCTGGTGAATTCCGCATTCTGATTGGTCAGAAAGTGATTAATATTCTATAAAGCAGTGCAGGTTTATATTAATGTGCTCAGTAATTAACGTTACTCTTTATGAAATGAGTCATTTTTATGGATGTGGATCTGATGCGTCAGGTGCTCTTTATTTCAGCCGCCTGGATGAAGGACAGATGTTCTCCTCAAGCCAGCACTTTTACTGGTAAATACTCTTTTTAAATTTTTTAAATTCTTTTTTTAAATTATGCCTAATGATATATGAGTCAGGTCTGTCACTGGTGCAGTCTTTAATCTGTCACACCAACGAAAATAATGATCTAATCTGGATTAAAGTTTATATTTTAATCCAGTTGCACAAACCTTTAAGCATCATTAGATTAGATTAGATGAGATGAGATTAGATTTTCTTGTCATTGTGCACAGTACGAGTACAGAGCCAAAGAAATGCAGAAAGATCATTTAATCCTGTTTTTAATTTTACAGTAAATTCAGATAAACTTTAGTCCTGTTTCTTTATTATATTAAACTCAGGCAGGAGTTCAGTTTTTATTAGAATAATATAATAAATAAATTGTTAAAATGTCAGCATTCATTTTAATAATAATAATAATAATAATAATAATAATAATAATAATAATAATAACAGTAATTGGTGTTGAGCGTTTATGTTTCATTGATTAGCGCTAATCTCTGTGGGTGTGAGACAGCCTGTTCTCCTGAACACACAGTGAGATACGGTTCTAAGCTCTACGTTGTGTGGTTCTGTGTGGTTCTGTGTGGTTCTGTGTGGTTCTGCGTGGTTCTGTGTGGTCCAGGAGCAGACGAGGTGTGTGCTGAAGCGGACTCGTCCTGCAGCGGGCAGCCCATCCACCTGTGGCAGTTCCTCCGAGAGCTGCTCCTCAAACCACACAACTACGGACGCTCCATCCGCTGGCTCAACAAGGAGAAAGGTGAGAACCTCCTCACAACATCTACACCTCCTTCACCTTCACCTTCACCTTCATCTTCATCTTCATCTTCATCTTCATCTCCGTCTCCACACACTCCATCTAGAACCCTTTTTGTAAGCTAAGAACCCTTAAAGAACCCTTTGCTCCGACTCTACACAGGACTGTGATAATACAGAACTATTATAAAGAATCATTGAGTCTTTCTGAAGCCCATATTCCATCCAGATGAATGAGCTTAATGCAAACTAAAGCTGTGATCGTGTTTGCATTCATAGTGGTGTTATAAAGCATTACGTATGTCACCTGCAACGTTCTGAAAGTGTCATGGGAATGTTAGAAAAACAAAACTAATAACTTGCAGGATAAGGATAAAGCATTGCAGTGTTTTACGTGCTGCACGTCGTAAGTCGCCTCATTAGAATTCGGCGTCATTGCTTTATAAAGGATTAACGCATAGCTTATGAATGCGCTATAAATCCCCTATGCAGGTTTCCTTCAAATAAAGTCAAATCACATGATCTTAAAGCAAATCAAACACAATTAAACAAACTCTAAACACACTGCGCTCTGGCTGGAAGTCCGACTTTCCGAGTGGGAATTCTGCTAAAGCCGTTAACTTTAATCTCCTACAGACAGCAGAGCTGCGCCACTGCAATCTTAAGTTTCCTTACTGATAAAGAGATGAATGACTCCATGATTAACACTTTTCTTCTCTCACGTGCAGGAATTTTTAAAATCGAGGACTCGGCGCACGTGGCTAAGCTGTGGGGGATCAGGAAAAACCGGCCAGCGATGAACTACGATAAGCTGAGCCGCTCCATTCGGCAGTACTACAAGAAGGGCATCATCAAGAAGCCGGACGTGTCCCAGAGACTCGTTTATCAGTTCGTCCACCCGGTCTGAGGACACGAGAGGGAGACATCTCACCCCGGGACAGACAGAGCGCTGTAACTCCACGGATTTGGACTTTCCTTTGCTTCACGTTTCAGTGACTCTTCTGAGAGGAAATAAAGCTGAAGTCGAGGACGAGGCGCGGGAATTTAACGACCGAGTCTGTGACGGCGTTCAGCCTTCTGCAAATCCTGCCTTCTTTAAAGAGAGGACATTTCATGGATCGTTGTTTGCGTTAATCATGGGAACGTCATCGCCATTTCATTCTGTGTGTGTGTGTGTGTGTGTGTGTGTGTGTGTGTGTGTGTGTGATGAAGCGGAGTTACTGTTATCACCCTGAAGTTGATTAATTTCCTCTAACAGCACGACCCCGAGTGTTTTATTCCTCTTACACCACAGCAACTTAACAACAATTGTTTATTTATTGAAGAACAACATGTCATACTTTTTATCCATTTATAGTTACACCTAATGTTGTGCAGGTGAGTTCCTGTTGTCGCTTACGTTATAGCAGCTATAAACACTCGTTCCCTCACCAGCGTCTCTTTATTCTCTCTCTTCAGATTAATAAGAGAAAATTCAGCTTGTTACTCGTGTTACTGAGAAACCGTAAAGAAGCGTAAACTCGTCTGCGTCAGAAAACACACATCTTTCTTTTTAATCAGTTTATCATCAGTGGAGCTTCCGCTGTACACGTCGCTGTGAACGAGCCGTTGCTATGGAAACGATAGCGTATCAGAGCGAGCGCATTAATATAAACCTGCGCTACAGTCAGAGCTGCTGTTATAGAGAACTAATCAACACCTCCTGACCAATCAGAGCGCAGAGCTCAGCAGCGTCATGGTGTAACAGCTCTGTTACATCATCGTGGGCTTGGCTTCGTCCTGAGAGAACCCGTGGGCTCTCCGTGTGTTCTGCGTGCTGTGTTTATTCAGCGCTGACGGCTCTGCACTCGTCTGTTTGCTCTCGAGGATCCGTGGAAAGAGGCGTCAAAAACCCACACGGATGTTTAGCGACATGCAAAGCGTCCGAGCCTTCCGGCGCTTCCTTCCTCGCTGCTGCTCGCGCGTTTCTGAGCGTACGCAGCGTCGCTCCACGTCTCCGCTGAAAAGCCATGAAGACCTTTCTAACGCTTGGTGACTGTGATCGTAATAAACACTACTGTGTTTGAGTTTGTGTTTGTGTTAAATTCACTGTGAAGAGTTTTAACCTTTTAGATTGTATTTAAAACTTTTTTCTTAAACACTTCATAACTGATGATCAGACACGAGCTGAGACGGGATCCCACACAGGACCACGTGACACCACGTGAAGGGTTTCAGCGCCACCATGAGGAGCTTCATTCCTGCATTAATCACCAGCATGTCTTATAAACGTCTGTATCATTAAAGCATCGTAATAAACACTTTATCCTCAGCTGATGCTTTACTAATACCTCAGCTAATGCTAATGCTAATGCTTTACTGCATCCACGCTTTCACAAACGAGGTTCTGCGGTCGTTTCTGAGACTCGCATGAAGCGAAGTCCTGTAAATCTCACACGGTTCTGTCGCAGGTTCTCCGCAGTAACGACCTGAACGGATGAAAGCGGGATGAAACTCACTGCACTGCTCTGAGAGTGAAGTGTAACGCACAGCGTCTTTCACATTAATGACAGAAAAACGAACTGAAATCAGGCTGATAAATGTGAGCTACAGATCGTCACTCTAGCTACAGGTTTCACTAATAATTTCATTTAAAGCTCAATAATAAAGTAATCATCATCATCTCATTACAGCTCACTGATTATAGAGTGACGAATTAATGATCAAGTCTAAAATATATTTTATACAATAAATTAAGAGTATCAGGTGAAAACTTTATTATAATATTTAAATAAAATTTAATAATTATTTTAATAATGCCTAATAACACAAACACACAGTTAGAAGTGAAATCAAATTATTTACCTGCTTTTTACTGGTTATAAATAATTTCTCACTGAACCTTAAATCTAAAAATCTGTCATTACGATTTAAAAAATTATGATGTAAAAAAATCTAAATTTAAAGAAAACCCTTAAAATAAACACAGTAGAATGAGATAAACAACACGAAGTCTGGAAATATGTTTATAATCTTTTTTTTTCTATTTATATTTATGTTATATATCTCAATAATCTGATAATCTGATAATCTGATAATTGTTCTCCACTTTTTTTCCTGATAATAATAATAATAATAATAATAATAATAATAATAATAATAATAATAATAATATGAACTTGTGTAGAAATTGGTTGCAATGCATCATGGGATTGCAGCCAAATAGCAACTGTAGGCTTTACTGAGGATCTGATGTTCATCTCTTTACCAAATCCCCCGTATTGAACGTATGGAGTTATTACTGCGACTGAAGGAGAATAAACGAAAGCACACGGTTTGTTTTCTCAAGCTTTTTTTTTCCATTCAAACTAATATTGCAATATCGACATCAGCACAACGACTTCAATCAGCTTTTTCAGTGCTAATTCACCTTCATCCTCATCATCCTCATCCTCATCTCCGTTTACACGTTTCACACGTTTCACACGTTTCATCTTGATGCATATTTAAATGAACGTCATGGCATATTAACATGAACAGGCACTACACCAGTGAGGAGAATCAAAACACAGCACTGCTCATCACCCCCTCGCCTGGCGTCCGTCCTGCTCCCGGCGCCGTCTCGCTCCGTCTGCGTGAAGAGCAAAGCAACAGAACAAACAAAAATATAGACACTCTGACTCCGTCTCCTTTAGGTCTCGTCTCTACGCAAGACGTTCGTACAGTGAATACGAGAGAATATCATCCTTAAATTACATCATCATATACAAAGAGGACGTGTTTATACAGGATTATGGTACAGAGACGTTTCCATCGCAGTCCAGATGAAAAGTAACACGATGATGGTTGCTATAGTGGAGCGTAACCTTATCAAGGATTTTTATTTTTCTTAAGTCTTTGTTATTTTCGCTGTTTTAATGTTTTACACGTATATGACGACTACAATATTGTTCTGGTGTGTTTCAAACACTTGCATTTTTTTTCTTCACTTTATGTCTACATATTAACACAATTCATACACTGGATATAATAAAGATCTCCTTTAAACATTTTCCCCAACACATCGACGTGTGTGTGTGTGTGTGTGTGTGTGTGTGTGTGTGTGTGTGTGTGTGCGTGTGTGTGTGTGCATTAAGAGTCATTTTTGTCAGGCTGGACAGTTTATAGTAAAAGCTGGTGTTCCTCTTCTTTATCTAGGATTACTGTTCAGGATTGACTTTTTTTTGTTTTTACATTTTATTTATTTATTTATTAAAATTTTACTGTATTTATTCTTACACACAGTTTCACTCTTCACTTCCTGGTTTTTCCTGAAACTGGATATTTTATCGCTGTGCTCATGATGACTGGGAATTCTGGATAATTCACTCGTTTATTAACAGCTTTGAAAAACAAACATGCAAACATTTAATTTAAAAAAAAATGTTGGCCAAATTTTACTCTGTTGAATGAATCTCTTCTTTTTTTCATCTCTCTATATTTATATGAAGCGATAACGACTCTGACTCTTCATTCATAACACATTAATAAGCATTTCACAAATGTTTTATAAATGTTTTATGAAGCAGCACCTGTTCTTGTTTTTTTATTTTATTGATCTAAAGCATAACACATATCAGAAATAAATAATAATAATAATAAACACTATTTCTTGAGCTTGTTCTTGAGCTTTGGATTTCATCTCGGACAGAAATCTGGAGCTCTGGAGAAACTCGATCGTTTTTCTTGAAGAATTACGGAAGCTGTGTTTAATTAGGAGGTTTATTATTTGCTGCTTTCCCGCTGAGTCAGTAATATTTTTGCGCCTGTGCAGTTAAGAATATTTAATTTTTCACTACATATTACAGGTTTAAATCTGTATAAATCTAAACCTTTTACTGTTACCATTTGTACCGTCTTGAGTCAGACAGTTATAAAATATAATTATCTCATATAAATATCTCATATCTCATCCTATCTTATTTCCCAGGCTCCGCTTCTCAGTGAACGCAGCTCATTTCTCTCTCATCCCTTTGCAGTTAGTTTCTATATTTCACGAGCTGACCTCTGGATTTAATCCCTCTGATCTAAACCTCCAGCTGTTTTAGCGTAGCTGTTCACGTTAGTGTTAGATACGCCTCGGACTCAGATATAAGCAGCGGGGCTTTCCAGGAAGAATAAATATTTATATTAACCGCATGATGGGAGATGACTGATGGACAGCGATAACTGTATGTGAAAAAGTCATGTGATTATGAGATAAAATAAGATAAGATGTGAACTGAATCGATGCAACACGTAAAACTCGGGCTTCTAGATGCAAATTCCCTCACAGTCCTGCGAGACGCTGAGTAAATAAACCGCCTGTGAAACCGCAACAACGCGATCCCGGGGCTGATAAACGAGATAACGAGATAACGAGATCGCAGAACAACGAACAAGATCGTTTCACGTCTCAGGTTTCTCCACTTCCTGGGTCTGAGGACTGAGAGCTGACCGTCTCAACACTGCCCCCGTCAGCCTGTGGCCACTCTGAGAACTGCAGCCAGGAATAATAATAATAATAATAATAATAATAATAATAATAATAATAATAATAATAATAATAATAATGTCATGAGTGGAGGATCTTGTTGTATGCTTGGCTGTGTGTTTGGCAGAAAACAGGAATAAAGGCCCGTACATGCTGTGTGTGTGTGTGTGTGTGTGTGTGTGTGTGTGTGTGTGTGTGTGTGTGTGTGTGTGTGTATCTGTTTATTCCTGTTGACTGCAAGACCATGGACCATGTACATATGACAAACACACACTCACACAAAAACACACAAACACATGCACACAGACACACACACACACACACACACACACACACACACACACACACACACACACACACACACAGTGACGTTGCTACATAAATATTTTCCTCAAAATGGATTGATTTTATGGACATGAAGCAGCGAACCGCACAGTTTTCATATCAAACACACTTCAATATGTTTCCCTGAACTTGCATATGGTATTGTGTGTGTGTGTGTGCGTGTGTGTGTGTGTGTGTGTGTGTGTGTGTGTGTGTGTGTATGTGCGTGTGTGTGATATTGATATACATTATAGCAGTAAATGCTTCTGGATATAACGTATATGCTCTTCCCTCCCTCACACACCGCAGGCTTATATACTGTGTGAATAAATGTTTATAAGCTTTACTAAGACGTTATTTTGTTTCTTTTAGACGAGACTGCTTAGCGCATTTTGTTGGGGAAGTGTGTGTGTGTCGCTCTGAAGTCTCTGGCTCTGCACCGGGCCGTTATAACGCAGCGTTACGGCTTCCTCCGGCATTAGATTTCCTCCACGTAGTTGGCGGGGTACAATCCCGTCCGTCCGTTATCCAGACGTCCCCTACACCAGCCCTGATCGTCCTCCTCCTCGATCTTCATCAGTTCGTCTCCTGAGGACACCACACAACGAAACCTGTCTTTAACTGCTCCATGTTCATAAACCTACATAAACCCTGCATAAGCCCTATATGTATATATATATATATAATAGCTTCACTCCAACAGGAGTCATAAGAACAAAATAACAACTGACATTGTAGCTCAGTATTGACATTAGTTTGGTGACATATATCTGATGTAAGCCTTCATAAACAGTTATAAAGTCTTTAGAGTTATGTCACTTGACATTATGACATCAGGTGACATAAATAACACATATTATACAGGAACATTATAAAAATTGACTTTGTAACTCAGTGTAATTTTGGTGACAAAAACCTGACATAAAATGTTATAAGTGCTTCAGCATGTTCGTAAGGCTACATAATGCCTACATAAGCCCTATGTGACAAATGACATAAACCAATAAAAACATTTATAAAGTCTGAAAGATTGCTTCTGCCAATTTCGATGTCTAGTGACATAGATAAGGTTATGGCACTTATATAAGAACATTATAACAGACTTTGTAGCTCAGTGTACTTTTGGTGTTATAAATTCTTTGGCATATTCATAAGGCTACATAAAAGCTACATAAAGTCTATGTCACAACTGACATAAACCTGCATAAACTTATATTAAGCCTAATTCCAATGGAGCCAGCTTCTTCGTTTTTGGTGACACAAAGTTATAAAGTCTTCAGCATGTTCGTAAGGCTACACAAAGCCTACATATGTAACAACTGACATAAACCAACATTTAAACCGACATAAACAGTTATAAAGGCTTCAGCTGTCATATCATTTGACATTTCGATGTTAACTGAAGGTTAACGTTTTGAAAATTATGACACTGACCTTGTAGCAGTGACAAAAACGTGACATAAGCCTACATAAACAGTTATAAAGTCTTTTGCATGTTCTTAAGGCACCATTAAGCCTAATTAATCCCCATGTGACAACTGAGTGAACCAACATAAACATTCATAAAGCCTTATTCCAACAGGTGTCAAAGACTGCTTCTGCCAATTCTGATGTCTAGTGACATAGATGAAGTTACACTTGCATAGGAAAGTTATAACAACTGACTTTGTAGCTCTGTGTACCTTTGGTGATATAAACCTGACAAACAGCAGTCATAAAGATGACTTGTGCTAATTTTTCTGTAAAGCTGACATGACACTTAAGCCTATTTTATGCTAGTGGTGAGTTCACATGTTGATGTTTGTGATTGGCTGATCAGTTTGGCCTAAGCTCCGCCCCTGTTGATGCAGTCAGATTTTATGCTAGCAGATAATAAAAGCTAACTCCTTACGACTGGTTTTCATTCACTGTTAGCCACATTAGCATTTCTTGGTGAAGTAGCAGGTGTCTGAGGACGGATCGTACCATCTGCTGCCTGAGGGGTAACCACAACATCCCAGCTTCCTGTGGAGTCTGTGTATCGGACAACCCTTCATTACACCATCATCATCATCATCATCATCATCACCTCCTCCTCCTCCTCCTCCTCCTCAGGATGAACAGTTGTAGCTCAGAACAGCTGTCAGGGGAACTCAGGGTTGCCAGGTTTACAATTATCCTGTGGAATTGTCTGTAATAATCTGACTTGGAGATCAGAAAATCCACCTAAGCAGCTGCGTAACCCGACTCTGAATCCCAGGAACTTTCCTCACGTAAACACTGATGTAACTTTCGACTCGGACGTTTGAAAAGGTTAGATTTAGAGTTTTCTATCTAGACTAGTTTTATTGATCACATGATGTATTGATCATACAGATGATTAGCATTAACGCTACCTGCTTTGAAGGTGAGCTCGTCTTGTTCCTGTCCTTCGTAATCGTACAGCGCTCGCACTCTCACTCCTCCTCTGCCAGAGTCGTCCTCGAACGAGTTCCCGCCGCCGTTAGTCTCGTTTCCTGAATAACCAGCCGGCTGTTCATCATCGGACCATTCCGTAGAGTACGCCTGGTTCTTATCGTAGCTGCTCACGCTGGACAAAACAACAACACCGGTGATGTTAAACTGAGAGCAGACGCAGTGAAAAGTGATAAAACTGTCAGGAATGTGAGGAGGAGCTGCGCACAGCTGCACTGAACAACAAGGTGCTCGTAAAGGTAAAAGATCTCTGTAAGGAGGAATGGGTTTATTTAACATTTATGGAAGGAGTCTCCAGTGTAACAGTCAGAGGTAAAGCGGTAAGTTTTCTGACATCTACAGGACAGATGGATGGAAGGATGGACGGATGGATGGATGGATGGAGGGTGGTGGTGTAGGAGCGTGGGCGTGTCCTGACCTGCCGCGGTCTCCCGGCTGTCCTCCGTGCTCCGTACTGGGCGTGGCAGGAGCAGCTCCGTCCGGCTTCTTCTTCTCCCGCTTGGCCACGGCGTTGGTGGCGTCCGGATTGTACTCCTGAGACGAGACAGGATTCGCAAACACACGGCATCATGCAGAGGCGCTGAGGTGATTATTTATTTGTTGAAATAAAAAGCTGCGTGTCTGATTGTTGACGTATTTTTATTTTAAACTCAGCGAACGCATCTCACCGTCTGTCACAGTCTCACATAATTATTCGTTTGGATTTGTTTGGCATGTTACTGAATTACAGCTTGTGTGATTAAAAAAACAAATGTATGCAGGGGTTCATTATTATTACATCAGCGCCCCCTAGTGAATATATTTTCAACTGCAATAACAATCACACCTGAACAGATGGTTAATTATCACATATAAATATTATTATTTTTAAGGGAGGATCTGTGAGCGAGTGTTCGTGTATTCATACGGAAACAGCAATGAATATCTTAATTCTTCCCTTTCTGTGTTTACGTGATACAATTATGACCTTTAAACGTTAACATGACACCAAACCTAAAAATTATAAGCGTACAAAGTTTTTAAAAAACAAACTGAATGGAAATTTTTCATAACATTGAAATAAACTCAATATAATCAGAAATCTAAAGCAATGTAGTCGTGACTGACTTTTATCAAACACGTCTGTTCTTAAATATAAAACTATAAAATTAATAAAGTACGTGATTAAGGCTCAGAGATAACAGATAAATATTCTATAAAAAATAAGGACTATAATACCCATAATGCCTTGCTGCTGTTTGTTTACCTCAAACTGGGGCCAGTTCATGTGCATGCCGGGGCCGTGGTTGTTGCTGAACCACTTCAGATCCTCCTGCGAGTTGACGGCGAGGATGCTGCGCTCCAGCTCGCGGTACACCGTCGCGTAGCTACAGAACATAAACACCACAGCTTTCTGGAACAAAGCGCAAAATTCTAACCAACATTATTATATCACTAACGATATCAGGATTACTGATATACAGACGGAAATTATAATATATATATATATTTATAACTCTTATTTCATCAATATATCCTCAAATAAATACATAAATCAATTAATAAATACTTAAACACTTATTTAATTATTTTAAAAAACATTTAATAAATACTTAAACACTTATTTAATTATTTTTAAAAAATCTTTATTTAAAGATTTGTTGTGATTTAAGGATTTAATTATATACTTAATGAAACTTTATATTTCCAATGTAATTTTCTATAAATAATAAATAATTGCTGTGGCGTAAGAGCAATAAAACACTTGGGGTTGTGCTGTATAAGAAAACTAATCAACCTCAGGGAGGCATCAGTAACTCCGCCCCCTCACCCCGCGCCGCTGGGGATTAGTCTCCTGTAGGAGCGCACCGCCGAGTGCTTTACTCCTTACAGCTCTCTCTCATCACGCCGCTGCTTCTGTGTGTGTGTTGGTTCCGTGTGTGTGTGTGTGTGTGTGTGTGTGTGTGTGAGAACCCAGCAGCCTTGTTGTGGAGCTCTGACCTTTGGTTCTCGGTGAGGTTGAGGTGGCGTTTGATGTCCAGTAGAACCTCTTTGAGGAAGTTGAGTCTCTTCACCTCGTGCTGCTGACACTGATCAAACACCTGCTCCATGCTCTCGATGTACTGCGGCTGACATTTCCCCAGCTCGTCCAGAGACTTCTCATACTTCTCCTTCGCCTGTCACACACACACACGCACGCACGCACGCACGCACGCACGCACGCACGCACGCAGACACACACACACACACACGCACACACACACACGCAGAGTAAATATTACAGGTGGATTTCTGTAGTGAGCGACTTGACTGAATTTTGATTTGTTTAATTCAAATGGATTAAAAGTAAAAAATAAAAATAAAATAAAAAAATATAAAATAAGCCATGACTCAATTCTTTATGCATCTCAATTATTTTTTTAAATTTTTTTATGCATTTATATTTTTCATTTATTGAGATAAAACAGTGCGTTTCCATTAGCATTAACAGAATATTTACAGATAAATGAATTATTCACCTGCTGTAACTTTTAGCTAAACCAGTTTTATTTACAAAAAAAATTAATGCCTCTTAACTTTATTTTCATATATTTTTTTAAATAATGATCAGTTGGTAATTAATTAATATATCAAAAATACAAGATTTCAGAAGCTTTGATTATTTACACGCACTTGTTTGATTAATGAGGAAGTTTTTGGAGTTTAAGGGTCTAGCGCTCTGGGTGAAGATAAACCCCGAGTGAGCAGGAAGTCGCTAGCCGTCGAGCCTCAGCGCAAAAATCATCAGGAAGGAAGTGGAAAATGAAGTTTAAATAAAATGAATAACAGGAAATTATTACTGTGAGTAAATAAATGACTGAATTTCAGAAATGACTGAACTGATTTCACTGTGAGATTCAGAGAGACAAAAAAATGGCTTAAAAAACAAAGGAAAGCTCGGTTCCAGCAGAAGCGTGCGAGATGTTCCTCTGTTCATCTTCCTGATGAACTCCACAATCTGTCAGGACTTTATCTCCACTTAAAGACCACAAACTCAGGACTTTAATTTGCGTTTAATAATTCAGCAGAAAGTGACGGATCTCCAGTTATAAATTATGAACTCATCTTTTAGAGAGATAATTATCACCCGATCGAAATGATTCATGATCTCTGGAGAGCGAGAGAGAGAGAGAGAGAGAGAGAGAGAGAGAGAGAGAGAGAGAGAGAGAGAGTAGCGGAGCGACGCACACGTAGCTTCATCTGCAGCTCTGAAAAAACTACAAAAACAACAATCAGAGCTTTTCAGTAGGAGCTTTATCCCGGTCAGGGTGCAGATCTACCCATCGATCCCGGGAATCCTGAGTGTGAAGAGGGAATACACCCTGGATGTGATACCAGCACACACACACGCACACGCGCACACACACACACACACACACACACACACACACACACACACACACACACACACACAGGCATGTTCTCTGGAGGTCGGAGGAAACCACACGAGGAGAACGTGCGACTCTGCAGTCAGGAACCGAATTCGAGGTCCGGATGGAACCGGAAATGCTGGAGTTGTAAAGTGGGATTATATCTCTCTCTCTCTCTCTCTCTCTCTCTCTCTCTCTCTCTCTCTCTCTCAGTTTTTTCTCTCACCTTCTGCACGTCCTGTTTGCACTTCTCCGTTTTCTCATGCAGTTTCTTCTGCTGGTCCGGAGTGACGGACGCCTCGGCCTTGCTGTTGGCCTCGCGGGACGCTGCCAGTTTCTCCTCCTTACAGGCCATGTGGTATGTCTTCTTAGCTGTTTCCATCTACACACACACACACACACACACACACACACACACACACACAGAGTTCAGATGATCAGATTTACTCACAGATCAGATTATTGATCATTTTATGTCCTTTTCTGGTTCCTACACAGATGTTATTTCACTTCAGCACGTCTCGTCCATTCCACCACATTTATCTCTTTAAAATTCACTCAACTCCAGAATTATTGGCACCCTTTGTGAAAAATTAACATTTTTAAATAAATAACAGATGAAATGGTTGAGGTTATGGTCATGTGTTATGTTGCTGACAAACTGTTCCACACTTTTTTCCCAGTTTTGTTTAACTGTTTATGTCTTCATATTGTTCACGTTAAATATTTTCCCACACGTCTGTCAGTTGTACTGATTCTACATGAGAAACAGGAAATGATCAAATCCTGGTGTCTCACAGCAATTTTTAAAATAATAAACATTTTAGAAACATTTTATTGATCATTTTGCCACTGTATATTTTAGTATAAAATACTATTCCTACAGAACTAAACTCTTACTAAAGGAGAGCGATTATTATAAGTAGTTAAGGTAAGAGTCGTCAAGTCCCCTTTATTTACACAGCACGTTTAACACGTGAGCGCTGAGCATCAGGCATAACAGGAAGAGAATACATTCAAATGGTGAGATAAAATATAGTTAAGAGTGAAAAGAAATATAAGCAAATAATTACTGTAAGAAAACAAACCAGATATGATGAAAGCCAGAAAATAAGCAGCTCAAAAGAAGAAAAGAAAACGTGAGGGTGAGGATGAGTGTAAGCACAAGGGATCATTCACACAAGTGTTTGAGAATAAAATGTCATCATGATTTTCTGCTCATTTTCATCAAGGGGGCCAATAATTATAAGCAGTTTATCGGTGCTTGGTTGGTTAATTATTTAAAAATATATTAAATAATTGCAGTTTAATGCTACAGGAGTGTGATTTCTGTTCTTTAACCCCGACTCTGTGCCGTGCCTCGCCTCACGTCTGCGTCAGCCACCGCGAGCCTAAAACAAACATTTTCACAACACGCTGATAAATCATCGCACAATTACTTTACGGCTAAAACGTATGATACAGTTTACTCCTGACTCTTACACCTTTTCTCATCCCTCTCTCCTGGTTTTATTCCCACTGAGAGCAAAAATAAAGGTTTTATAGATAATAATACACACTTTCAGTAATCCAGCATCTTCATGAGATCACCAAAAATACGCAAAAAAAACCGTATGAATATTCATCCAGTAAATAAATGATCAACAAGTAAGAACACTTTGAGCCAGAGTTATAAACAGTGAAGTTTGCATTTTAAAGAAATCAGAAATGAATTATTAATATTAATATATAATATATTATTAATATTTAATATTAATATTCAGCGTTGCTATAATAGAAAGAGGTAAAAAAAAAACCTACAAATTCTGGAATTCTCTCCTAAAACCTTCACCACCTTTCTTCCCCACAGTCACAGCACTGATAACTGATAATGTTCATCTCCAAAACAAACTTCTCCAGCATCAGCACGGAGCTCACGTGGTTTCTCTCCCGGTGAGGCTGAAAAGCTGCTCTGCAAAAACTGAATTATTCCCGAGTGTAAAAACACGCCGAGCTCAGCGGCACGCCAGCCAAGTGACGCCGCTCTACCACACGCTTACAGCCCCGCCGCTGGGGCATCGATCCAGACACACGGATCAATTCAGAGGAGATCACTCACACACACACACACACACACACTCACACACTCACACATTCACACACACACACACACACACACACACACACACACACACACACACACACACACACACACACACACACACACAGTAGCTTTATTCCAGGACTCTGACCCCTACAGACTGGTACAAAAATGTTATAGTTCCTTCCAAACAGCTCAAGAAAAACAGTAACATCAGCATAAATGACATCATTACACCGCCATTATACTAAAGCCAAAACTTCATCGCCTACAGTTTCCTCGCTGGACCGCGCCCTTAAGCCCCGCCTCCCAACCCGGTGGAATTTTAGCAGAACACTGGAACCCCCTTCATCATCACTCTCCACCTATCCCTATCTTCTGCATCCTCAACACTTGCACCCACTAGCTTCATCTCCTCATTTATT
>JAKKZN010000016.1:308799-324573 GCA_033441825.1 Pangasius elongatus | reverse complement strand
CTTTGATATTAGACCAAACTGTTTATATAGAAATGAGATTTTGAAGCTTAAAGATGAAAGTTCAGGAATGTATTTAAGATCTTTCAGCGAATTCCGTTATTATTAACTACATTACTGTAGGAGATGGCACTGAAATACGCGCAGCACTGGACTGGGCCGATGCCAGCAAAAACAAAATGGTGGATCAGATAGCAGAGAAAACATCCTGGACATTAGATCCCGTACAAAAGGCTGGATCTGGAAAAGAAATTTACTTTGCAACTGAAAACGTTTATATATAAAGAGAGCTGACTGATTTATTTAGTTAGGAGTGATTTATTACAGTTCTGCTTTATTACATCTACAAAGGAAGTGATGTCTGTGTGAAAAGGTTTAACTGTGAAGTGAAAAAAATCATTTCAAAGCTTATTGATTTTTAAAGAAAATGATATCAGACGGGTTTCAGGAACAGCAAAGCAAACGTGTCACAGCTTTCGTTCTTTTTCCCCCAAACACTCGCTCTAATACATCATCGCTCCTAGAGTAGGCTAACGCCACCGTAAGGCACGATGGTGCTCAGAAATAAGCTAGAAGTCATTGCCAAAACCCATTAATGATAGCAAAGAGCAAAACTGGATTAAAGCTTTGAAATGAAGAAAAAAAATCTAAAACCAAATAATCCATAACATGATGCTCAGAAACGTAAAAATAACCCAAAACCTCTGAAAGAAAAGCAGAAAGGCGAGAGGCGTATATACACAGAGCGATAATGAGTGGAAATGAGAGACAGGTGTGATCAGCACACAGGTGAGGTGGAATGATGGAATGTGTGGACTGGAGTCTGTGGTGATGTGGAAGGTGGAGCCGCGAGTCCTGGATGAGCGGAGCTGGAGCTGGAGCTGGAGCTGGAGCTGGAGCTGGAGGTCACACTTCAGCACCTTCTCAGTAACATGACAGGCTGCGTTTCTTTCTGTTTTATTCTTATTAACTGATGTATCATTAAAATAGCCATAAATGCATTAACACTTAACAAGTGCACTCTGTTCCATCGAATAGCTTATTGTAAATTTACTAAAAGTGGGAAATGAGTATTTAGAGACCTTTATTTCTGTTATTTATTTAATGTCCTTCCAGTGCACATATCCACTTCACATTTACAGTTCTGGCCCACTCCTCTCAGCACGTCACCTTTAACTCTACTGGGATCCAGGTCAGGAGGATGAAGGTCGACTATACAAGACCTTCTGGAGTTACTGTGGCTGTGTGTTTGGATGGATGTCTTGTTGAAAGGTCCATCTTCAACCCAGATTCAGTTTCTTGGCTGGTGAGATTAAATTCTCCTCTAATGTGTCCTGCTACTTCACTCCGTTCATGTTTCCTTCGATGGCGTGTAAAGCCCCAGTGCTGTTTACAGAGAAGCAGCTCCGCATCCTGATGCTCCCGTCACCATGCTTCACTGTGGGTCTGGTGTTCTTGGGCTCAACCCTCAACTCTCAACCCTTCTTTCTCCAAACATCACGAGCTGAATTATTGCCAGAGCTCTATAATTTCCATCTGACCAGTGTATTGCTGTAACTCAGTTCTGATTGGTTGGAACGGAGATGATTGCTGTGCAGTGTGTTGCTTGTTTTTCTCTGTGAAACTGTCGTTCCTGCTGCTTTCTGGTCCTCCTGCAACTCTTTTCGAGTGACTGCTGCCTTCTCCTCCCTTTTTTATCGTTAGTCTGAGAGCGTGGTGTGAAATCTTGTGAGCTTCACCTGTCCAGGGAGGATTAGCTGCAGTTCCATGAACTTTCTACCTGCATGTTTTGTAACCTAGTGACAGGGATGTTTAAGGTCTTTGCTACGGCTCTGTAACTTTTTCTGTTCAAGTGGTATTTAATAATTTAATAATGTTGTTTTTTAAACATATCTTTGTTTATACTTATGAGTACATACTGTACATTTCTGTTTATTATTATAATTGCAAAGACAAAAGACATGATGTGTGTAAAAGTGAAGTGGATATATACACTGGACGTATATTAAATAACATGAACAAGTGTGTCTAAATACTTATTTCCTCTCACTGTACATTAATAATCTTACTGTTCTTATTCGTACCTCTTTGAGTTTCTTGGCCCACGGTTTCTGGGCTTTCTTGAAACCTTCTTCTGCCTCTTTGGTCTCCTTGAAGCCTCCCATCATTTGTTTATGGTAGGAATCTTTCTGCCAGTTCTTCACCTTCTCTATGTCCTCGTTCAGCAGGCCGTTCTTCACCTCCTGATGGAGCTCACTCACTTTATCCGCCTCCGTCATCACAGCCAGCCAGGCTCGTTCCACAGAACCGTACTGAGGCCCTGCAACAACATTTACCATGAATACATACCAAAAGCACAAGAAATGTTCAACAGAATTCATTACACAGCGTTCACAGTCAGGGGAAATAAGCGTTCAGAGACTTTTGCTTTTGATATTTAATGTACCTCCGGCGCACATATTCACTTCAAATCTACACACATAATGAAACCTGCTGTCATTATAAAAGACATTGCCATTGGTTGGGAAGATTTCATGCAACAAGTAGCAATCATGGTGAAGGTGAAGGAGCTTCCTAAAGTTCTCAGGGACTAAACAACACTCAGAAAGCTAAAGAGCCATAGCGAAGACCTTACACAACCCTGTCAGTGTAACTGGTTCATGGACCTGCAACTAATCATCATGCTCTGAGACTAATGATAAGGGAAGTATCAGAGAAACCAGCAGCCACACGAAAAGAGTTGCAGGACGACCTAAAAGCAGCAGCTGCACAGAGAACAATAAGCAATGAACTGCACCACAATCATCTCCATTCCAACATTTCAAGATAAACTTCTCTGCTAAGAAAAAAAAGAGCATGTAGACGAATCAGAACTCTTTTGGAACAAAAAATTCAGGTCAGACAAAACAAAAATAGAACTCTGGCAATAATTCAGCTCATGATGTTTGGAGAAAGAAGGGTTGAGAGTTGAGGGTTGAGCCCAAGAACACCAAGAACACCAAGAACACCAGACCCACAGTGAAGCACGGTGACGGGAGCATCAGGATACGGAGCTGCTTCTCTGTAAACATCACTGGGGCTCGAAGGAAACATGAACGGAGCGATGTAGCGGGACACATTAGAGGAGAATTTAATCTCAAAAGCCAAGAAACTGAATCCGGGGAGAAGATGGACCTTTCAACAAGACATCCATCCAAACCTCAAGACTGGTTTCTAAAAAGAAGGCGAAGGTGTTTGCATGGCCCAGACAATCTTCTGACTTTTTTATGGAGGATTTTGAAATTGTGACTTCATAAGTCATTCTTCATAACTTTGTGAACTTGAAGATGCTTTGCTAAGAGGAATGAACCAAAACCACACCACAACGCTGCACAAACCGAATGACTTCACACTGCAGACGTCTCGAAGCTCTAACTCACAGCAATGTCTTTGCAGCATAGCGCCAACGCTGGTCATTAGTGCTTTCTTTTCTCTTATCTTTATTTATTCTTATTAATACATCATTTTTTCATTTTACATAATTATTAGTACAAAGTCAGAAGACTGTGTGTGTGAATGTGAAGTGGATATATGCACTGGAGCTTTATTAAATATTAAACATAGAAGAATCTGAATAATTATTTCCCCTCACTGTATAACCAAGTTTAAACACCATGAGCTGGAGCTGATGGACCTACAGTGGAACAGTTTGACCTTCTGACCTTTCTCAATCAGCTGTCTCCATCTCTTGGACCACTCAGTGAGCTGCTGACTGTATGCCTTCTCGATCTTGGAACGTTCCTGAAGGCAGTTCATGAGATCGTTGCAGAGTCGATGGCCGTCGTCAGTTCTCTTTACGGCACGCTTGTAGTTCCCCACCTGTGGAAAAAAAGGAAAAGGTTCTGTTAGAGCCGATGCTGGAGGTCACTGTAATGTGCCTTATCGATCAACATGACTCCGAGAACCAGAGCATTCCTTTCTTTCTACTCCTTTTAGTGGTCATTAATCTTAAAAACTCAGGGTCTGATCTACTGACAGTCGAGATGTTCATGAAGTCTCATTTTAATATTAAGAGGAATGTTCAAGCGTTCCTCGAGGGCTCTTTGGATGGTTAATGATTCTAGCTTTCTAAGGGAGTTCCACATGGAATCTTTTCTAATAGGGAAACCTCTCTTGAGAGCCAAACCAAAGAGGTTCTGCTTGAAATCTTTTCTGAAGGAGAAACCCTCAGTTTTGGAATTGATAAAGAACCTTTACGGGTTCCAATAGAGGGACGAAGCAAATAACACATAAGAGTGCTAGAAACGTTTTTTTTCCTAACAGTGTTCTGATGGCCTGCAGGCTTTAGGGCAGGGTTCTCCAACCAGGGTTCTCATGCCCTTCCATTCTACGTAACTGAAGAACCTTTAGGATGAAGTGAACAGGACACACGCAGCAGTGCCTATGGTTCCAGAAGTAAATATAACTGAAGCAATACGAGAAATTCCTGTTGTACGCTATTAAATAACGGTTCCACAAGACGGTTTGGATGGCTAATGGTTCTGCTTGAAATCCTGTCTGAAAGAGAACCCTTACAGAAAACCTTTAAAGGTTCCTCCAGATGGACGTCAGATGGAAGTCTTTAGGGTGCTCCATGGAACCCTGTGTACTGGAGGACTGTAAGCTTTAGGGCCATGAACTCTCTCCAGACTGACCGTGTTTATAGAAGCAGGTATTCGGTGTTCTTGTACCGGATCCCTGAGTGGAAAGGGAAACCTTCTGTTCTGGAGGGTTATGAGGAACCATTAAGGGTTCCTATAGAGGGCCAAACCAAAACACCTTTAGGATGGTAGCTGGAACCTTTTTTTCTAAAAGTGAACAAACCACACAAAGCAGAAACCGTTTGAGGGAAATGAGTCGACTCCAGTGTTTATCCTGTAATGTGTCTCAGATATAACGTACTCCATGTTAACTGTGTGTGTGTTTATCACGTGGCTTCATTCTGCTCCTGCAGGGGGCGAGAGAGAGACACACAGCAGGAGGAGAGAGAGAGAGAGAGACACACAGCAGGAGGAGAGAGAGAGAGAGAGAGACACAGCAGGAGGAGAGAGAGAGAGAGAGAGAGAGAGAGAGAGAGGAGTGTGTTAGTGGCTCAGCTCGTGCCTGTGCATGGGGAGTTATGCAATGATGCTCACGGCTGTGTCGACATGTGTGTGTGTATGTGTGTGTGTTTGTGTGTGTGTGCGTGTGTGTGTGTGTGTGTGTGTGTGTGTGTTCCAGCTCTGCTTGCATTAATCCTCTTCTTCATGATTACGACACTCGACTCCCACAGACACTCCGACAGCCTCAGCCAAGAAACACAGAGTGTATTTAGAGATGTAGAGGAGCAGTACAGAAAACCTCACACACACACACACACACACACACACACACGCTACCAAACAATACACAAAAAAAAACCCAAATATATAACCTAATAAATACAAAACAGACTACAAAAATATATAAATTATATAATTATAATGTCATATATTTATAAAATATAATGTTATAGTTTTACTAAAGCACCGAAATAAACATATTTCACAGAAACTAAAAGCAAAAATGAAAAAGCAAAAGCCAAGTGCTGAATTTTTTACATTTTGTTTGTTTGTTTGTTTGTTTATATCACTGCATACACTGTAATTTATGCTTTTTATACTTAATATAAATAGTTATAATAAATATGATAAATATAAGCAGATTTGTGTTATTTTTCTGCTGTTTTATTTCCACTATGAACTGAACAAATACTTCCACAGAATCAAAAGGAAAGTTGCATATGATAATGTAAAGAACGCTGAGTTTATCGGATTGTAATCGTTCCTGTATTTTATGAGGAACCTCGTGCGGTTTGTGTTGAAGTGCTGAGGTGTTCACTCTGCCGAGCGATAACGAAAACTCCCGAGACGTTCAGATGGATGGTGAAGATCACCGTCAGTCAGATTCTTACAGAACCGCAGCGCTAATGGATTAAAACACACCGCGCAGCTGATAGAAATAAAACCGCTCTTTTCACGTCAGATCATCCCTCACAGCGGCTCGCACTCTGAGCTCCGGCAGCGTTTTTATTTCCTCAGGTCTATTTCTGGAGCTCTGCGTGGCGCAGGTTTGTTTATTAGCCGCTGTGGCGCTGGAGTTCGCTCTGTGGGCGTTCACGAGGAGCGAGAGATCAGCGAGGCCGAGCTTCTGATGAGTCACAGCCAAACACGCCGGAGTTCAATCCCTCACTCATCACCGCACCACGTACAGTAAACAGAACCGGACGGGCGCACGGCGGAGCTGCAGATCACGGCTCTGGATTGTGATTGGTCAGGAGGTGTTGATTCACTGCCTGACAGTAGCGCAGGTTTATATTAACGCGCTCGCTCTGATACGTTATCGTTTCTATAGTAACGGCTCATTCACAGGGGCGTGTACAGCACACACTCCTCATAAACGGATTAAAAATATTTTCTGTAATTTATGTAACGTGTATGGAAGGAGTCTCCAGTGTCAGCGCTCTGTAACAGAGGTGAAGCTGGAGCTTTAAGTTTCTGACGTCTTCAGGACAGAGGAGTTTACGCTTCTTTGCGGTTTCTCAGTAACGTGCGGAACAAGCTGCGATTTATTTTTATTTGTCTTATTAACTTGAAGAGAGAGAATAAAGAGACGCTGGTGAGGGAACGACGGTTTATAGCTGCTGTAACGTAAGCGACAACAGGAATTCGCTCGTTTTGCAACTATAAAGAGATAAAAATTAATAACGTAATTCGGCTTGATGTTGTTGAGGAAGTAGCTGAATTTCTGAATTTCAAAATCTGTACTCAGAGTTAGATAATCATAAAATCAGTTTGTAAAAACAAATAAAACAACAGAGGAATTTCTCTCGTTTGTAAATCAAGCGTCGGATCCAAACGTAGCTTTCATGCTTCAATATTTTCGATCAAATTTGGCGAGACAGCCGCCGGACGTTTATGCAGGTGACTCTCTGGTTAGACGTGTGTATGCTTTGTGGTGAGGTTAAAACCTTCCTCAGTTTAAAATGCAAGACCGGACACGACAAAAGCGCGGCTCTAACACTGAAAACCTCCAAAGTCCACAAGAAGAGAGGCTTTGAAGAGCTCAGCAGGTGGTGGAACCCTCTGAGAAGCCAGCTCAGTGTAAAAAAGAAGCCGTTGTTGTTTTTCTGGCAGATTCAGACGTGAAGCACAACGTGGCTTCTGTGTGTTTAACTCTCATCACACACTCACGCTGGCAAAAACACAACACAGCTATTGATGAAGTGCTGAATAAATGAAAAGCCTGTACCTCCCAAAAGCTGTCCATGGCCTCATCAGCAGCGGCGGATTCGTCGTAGGAGCCGGACATGTCTGTGGACGGAGTGACGCTGGCTGGAGAACGAAGACGACTGCAGCAGAGCGAACTTCCTCAAGCTCTGAGGGAGAAAAGAGGAGAAACATAACTGCCGTCAATCACGAGGATGAAGGAAACGGAGGAACTTTAACGAGGATGAATCCAGGTGTAACTGCGGGTCACATGCGTTAGAGAAATACTCACAGAGCAATCCGTACGCTCCAGAAGTATTGGCACCCTTCATGGAAAAGTGAGCAAAAATGAAAATAAAACAACGATGTCTTTTACTGTATTTTGATCTTAAACATCGTAAATGAGGGTGTTGAAAGTATTGGCGCTCTGTACAATTAATATTGTAAGAGGTATTGTAGAGAGACCTGGCAACTTTTACACACATTTGTGTAGGAGCGTCACATTTTATTCACGATGCTACGAGTTATTACTCAGAAATACACCAGAAGAGTTCTTCAGCAGTGAAACAGCAGATGATGCAGCTTACATATACATCCATGTTTAAATGTTTAGCATTTGCGTAGGTGTTTTGAACTGTCTGACATTAACTAACCCCTACGGAAGCCCCGCCCCCTTCCCCATGTCTCGGAAGATGGAGAATGTTTCAGGTTAATTGACGTTAGCTGAGTGGGACACACACACACACACTGATAGATTTTATTTCACGTTAACGAACTCAAAACATTCTCTGTTTACGTGACAGAAAGCGAGGACGCCGCCTCAGCTCACCTTTCAATCAGGAAAATTAAGTCTAGATGAGAGATTACTCATGTGAGATGTGGGGAAGGGGGCGGAGCTTCCAGGGGTCAGTTAATATATCGGAGAATTCTAAACACCTACACAGCTGTCAATCATTCCAGATTTAAATGTCAGATGGCTCATCGGCTGCTTTTATTGGAGGAAAAAAGAGGTTTTGCTGAATGTTTGAGTGATAGCTCGTAGCAGCGTGCTACAATGCAGAGCTCCTACACAGAATATGTAAAGGATGGCTGTTTACTCTTTTATTTTCACACGGAAATCAGTGACCAATGGATTTTACATCTGTGTACCCAGATCATTTAACATGATGACATCTGAGTGCATATATTCCTCGAGGGTGCCAATACTATAAAATACTGTTATTTAAGTTCTAATGAAACTGATTTGTGTTGGAATAAGTGTGAATTTCTTTAGTTTTCTGAGTGAAAACTTTGAATCTTTGTGTTAATGTTTAATTTAAACAAACATTTTTTCATCACTCTTCAAGGGTGCCAATATTTCTGGAATAGATTTATTTTGTCATATAACCTCAATAGGCAATAATTAATTTTTTACTCAGCACTGGATTCAGGAACAATAAACACGACGTCCATCGGGTCCTGATTTATGTAACACGAAGCTCCTCGGCATCGACTGCTGCAGCGAAAATCCAATTTGCTGAGTTCATTCAATTGGAAGAAAACTGCACACACACACACACACACACACACACACACACACACACACACACACACACACACTGCCTTTATGATATTAATCAGTGCAGGCTGTATTATTATACACAAATTGAGCCAGAGCTCTTTAATATACACACACAGGAATCTGCTCGAGAACGTGCTCGTGATGTGATGAACAGAACATCAGAACATCTGCAGGTTCTCCTCCATCAGGTTCTGTCACCGAGCACAACGACTCTCTCCTCACACACACGCTGAGCACGCCACCAAACAAAAAAACTCAGCAAAACGCACTGATTGTCTTTATTTCACCGGAGTAAAGTAACAGGACTTGTCTGTTTAGGTGTTACCCTTAATGAATATGTAAAATAGTGGGTGGAGTCAATGCAAATTAGATTAATTTATCACCTGCAAGTCACTTCAGAAACAGAGACTGTGTGTAAACTAATACCACCGAAGGGCAGAGAATAAATTTAAAGACAAAATAAAACCTTTTTATTTGGGTCTGTCTTAAAAGAGATTCTTTCATATGATTCATTTATTTAACATCTGATTCTTTCATACGATTCTTTCATACAATTCATTTATTTAACATCTGATTCTTTCATCTGATTCTTTCATACGATTCATTTATTTAACATATGATTCTTTCATACGATTCTTTCATACGATTCATTTATTTAACATCTGATTCTTTCATACGATTCATTTATTTAACATATGATTCTTTCATACGATTCATTTATTTAACATCTGATTCTTTCATACGATTCATTTATTTAACATATGATTCTTTCATACGATTCATTTATTTAACATCTGATTCTTTCATCTGATTCTTTCATACGATTCATTTATTTATAAATCTGATTCTTTCATACGATTCATTTATCACGTGATGTTTCAAATATGATTAATTTTCCGCACGGTTCATTTAGGTTCATGTGATATTTTTGCACATTTTTTTTTTCACATGTAATTTTTACATGATTAGTTTATTTTCATGTGTTTTTTTCATTTATCACATATTATTCACATGAAGTCACACGTGTTTACTTGAGATCATGTGCATAATATATTAAAATGTTCTTCACATATACTCATATATTACTCACACAATCACGTGTGAACTGCATGGGGTTTTTCTGTAAGTGCTACATTAGCCTCGTAGCTAAAGCTTGTTGTAAAGCTAGTAAAGCTAGTGAAGCTAGTTTGTGGTTTAATTATTGTCGGTGCTGAAAGGAACCGCGTGTTAAAGCCGAGACTCTCTGTACGCTGAGTCACTGTTTAATCGTTCACTCACTTCACATTTCACTAAAACTGTGAACAGTGTGAACGCAGAGTGCAGCGACTCTCTGATCAGCCCATACATACACACAAAACCCTACACCACAGCGTGGGAGTGTGTGAGGAGCAGGACGTCCATCATGAGGACAGCATGCTGAGGAAGAGGAGGAGGAGGAGCTTCTCTACAGAGCGACAGCATCGAGCTGGATCCTGCTGCTGAGCGCTGAAGATAATGAAAATCAGCTGGAGATTTCTGGCTTGAATACTATTTCTCACATCAACATCATCAACACTACACACTACACACACACACACACACACACATACTACACACACATACACACACACACACACACACCCTACTGCACTGAGAATAAACCAGTCATATCATATAAAGTCACATCTGTTCCTGTGGTGCTTCCTCTCCACTGAGGCTGAAGGAGAAGAGCTAGAAAATATCGAACTAAACTTGACCACACCTCCTTCACTGTGACTGACAGGTACACAGGCCACGCCTCTTTCACTGAGACTGACAGGTAAACAGACCACGCCTCTTTCACTGAGACTGACAGGTACACAGGCCACGCCTCTTTCACTGAGACTGACAGGTACACAGGCCACGCCTCTTTCACTGTGACTGACAGGTACACAGGCCACGCCTCTTTCACTGAGACTGACAGGTAAACAGACTACGCCTCTTTCACTGAGACTGACAGGTACACAGGCCACGCCTCTTTCACTGAGACTGACAGTTACAAAGACCACGCCTCTTTCACTGAGACTGACATGTACACAGGCCACGCCTCTTTCACTGAGACTGACAAGCACACAGGCCACGCCTCTTTCACTGAGACTGACAGGTACACAGGCCACGCCTCCTTCACTGAGACTGAGAAGTACACAGACCACGCCTCTTTCACTGAGACTGACAAGTACACAGGCCATGCCTCTTTCACTGAGACTGACAAGTACACAGGCCACGCCTCCTTCACTGAGACTGACAGGTACACAAGCCACGCCTCTTTCACTGAGACTGACAAGTACACAGACCACGCCTCTTTCACTGAGACTGACAGATACAAAGACCACGCCTCTTTCACTGAGAGTGACAAGTACATAGGCCACGCCTCTTTCACTGAGACTGACAGGTACACAAGCCACGCCTCTTTCAATGAGACTGACAGGTACACAGGCCACGCCCCTTTCACTGAGACTGACAGGTACACAAGCCACGCCTTCTTCACTGTGACTGACAGGTACACAAGCCACGCCTCCTTCACTTGTAGAAATTTTAGAACCATTACGGGTGATTTGGTTGAGAGAACTCTTACATTTCCACATACCAAGAAGCTAAACTCCTGACGGTTTGTAGACATTAAGAAGAAAATAATGAACAATAATGTGGAGTTTGTAGCGCACACTCACCCACTGAGAACCCATCCACAACACAAGGCCCGATCAGGAACGCACAACAGATGTACAAAAATACAAAAATAAAACTGCAGCTCCTGAGATCAGGGTTCTGCAGACCGACTGTGTGAGAACATGAACCTGCTCATGGCTGAGACAGCTGACTGAGCTAATCCACCCATGTTCCACTTCAGCGGCTTACACAAGAGAGGAGGAGGGGGAGAGAGAGAGAGAGAGAGAGAGAGAGAGAGAGAGAGAGAGAGAGAGAGAGAGAGCGCACAGGTGTCTGAAACACTTAGACCCCGACTGTGAAAAGAGAAAGAATGTGAATGGAAAAACAGAGTGACAGAAAGAACAGAGAGAAAGAGAGAGAGAGAGATGCAGATGGAGAGAGAATAAAGAGAGACAGAGAGAAACAGACTGAGACTGAGACTGAGAGAGAGAGAGAGAGAACAAAGACAGACAGAGACAGAGACAGCGAGAAAGACAGAGTGAGAGAGACATTTAGAGAGAGAGCAGAAACAGACAGATAGAAACAGAGAGGGACAGACAAAGAGAGAGAGAGAGAGAGAGAGAGGGACAGATAAAGAGAGAGAGGGACAGATAAAGAGAGAGACAGATAGAGAGAAAGAGAGAGGGACAGACAGACACATGGAAGAAAATCCACTGGTCCATATGTGTGAAGTAAACGTAGACTGACGTAGAGCTGAAAGCATTGTAGGTTTTGGACCGTATTTGTTTACCGCGACCGTGTGTTCGTTTAACGCGACCGTGTGTTCGTTTATCACGACCGTGTGTTCGTTTAACGCGACCGTGTGTTCGTTTATCACGACCGTGCGTTCGTTTAACGCGACCGTGTGTTCGTTTATCACGACCGTGCGTTCGTTTATCGCGACCGTGTGTTCGTTTATCACGACCGTGTGTTCGTTTAACGCGACCGTGCGTTCGTTTATCGCGACCGTGTGTTCGTTTTTTGCGACCGCGTATTCGTTTTTCGCGACCGCGTATTCGTTTATCGCGACCGCATATTCGTATTATCGCGACCGCTTATTTGTATTATCGCGAGCGCGCGCACGTATTATCGCGACCGCGTATTCGTTTATCGCGACCGCGTATTCGTATTATCGCGAGCACGTATTCATTTATCGCGGGCGCGCGTACGTATTATCGCAACCGCGTATTCGTTTATCGCGACCGCGTATTCGTTTTTCGCGACCGCGTATTCGTTTATCGCGACCGCGTATTCGTATTATCGCGACCGCGTATTCGTATTATCGCGACCGTGTATTCATTTATCGCGAGCGAGTGTACGTATTATCGCGAGCGCGTGTTCGTATTATCGCGAGCGCGTGTTCGTATATCGCGACCGCGTGTTCGTTTATCGCGACCGCGTGTTATCGCGACTGCGTGTTCGTTTATCGCGACCGTTTGTTCGTTTATCGCGACCGCGTGTTCGTTTATCGCGACTGTGTATTTGTTTATCACGACCGTGTATTTGTTTATCGCGACCGCGTGCTCGTTTATCGCGACCGTGTGTTCGTTTATCACGACCGTGTGTTCGTTTAACGCGACCGTGTGTTCGTTTATCACGACCGTGCGTTCGTTTAACGCGACCGTGTGTTCGTTTATCACGACCGTGCGTTCGTTTATCGCGACCGTGTGTTCGTTTATCACGACCGTGTGTTCGTTTAACGCGACCGTGCGTTCGTTTATCGCGACCGTGTGTTCGTTTTTTGCGACCGCGTATTCGTTTTTCGCGACCGCGTATTCGTTTATCGCGACCGCATATTCGTATTATCGCGACCGCTTATTTGTATTATCGCGAGCGCGCGCACGTATTATCGCGACCGCGTATTCGTTTATCGCGACCGCGTATTCGTATTATCGCGAGCACGTATTCATTTATCGCGGGCGCGCGTACGTATTATCGCAACCGCGTATTCGTTTATCGCGACCGCGTATTCGTTTTTCGCGACCGCGTATTCGTTTATCGCGACCGCGTATTCGTATTATCGCGACCGCGTATTCGTATTATCGCGACCGTGTATTCATTTATCGCGAGCGAGTGTACGTATTATCGCGAGCGCGTGTTCGTATTATCGCGAGCGCGTGTTCGTATATCGCGACCGCGTGTTCGTTTATCGCGACCGCGTGTTATCGCGACTGCGTGTTCGTTTATCGCGACCGTTTGTTCGTTTATCGCGACCGCGTGTTCGTTTATCGCGACTGTGTATTTGTTTATCACGACCGTGTATTTGTTTATCGCGACCGCGTGCTCGTTTATCGCGACCGTGTGTTCGTTTATCGCGACCGCGTATTCATTTATCGCGACCGTGTATTTGTTTATCGCGACCGCGTGTTCGTTTATCACGGCCGTTTATTTGTTTATCGCGACCGCGTATTCATTTATCGCGACCGTGTATTCGTTTCTCGCGACCGCGTGTTCGTTTATCACGACCGTGTATTTGTTTATCGCAACCGCGTGTTCGTTTATCACGGCCGTTTATTTGTTTATCGCGACCGCGTATTCATTTATCGCGACCGTGTATTCGTTTCTCGCGAGTGCTGGAACAGTTACTGTTTCTGATTAACTGTTTCTGATTTTATTAGTCTGATACTGATAGGAGAAGGAATTAGAGAAGAGGAGAGAAAAGGACTACATCACTGGTAGGTTTAATGCAAGACAGATGGATAGATAGACAGACAGATAGATAGATAGATAGATAGATAGATAGATAGATAGATAGATAGATAGATAGATAGAGGTGGATGAAGTGTACTCTTTCACTGTGGACAGTAAAGAGGGTGTGTTTTTTTAGACATCGCCTGGGAGAGAAGGAATGAGGGACAAGAAAACCCCGAGAGAGAGAGAGAGAGAGAGAGAGAGAGAGAGAGAGAGAGAGAGAGAGACCCCATTCCGGTTCATAAGGAGGACAGAAACTCACAGCTCGGGTTAGAGGAACACACACACACACACACACACACACACACTTGAGAGCGTCAGGATTCAGGATTATTAAACGGCAGATTCTCCATGATGTTCATCTCTCACTCAGTGCAGTGGGCGTGTACAATCCCTGCCTGCTCATTGGACACTGCTGAGCCATGGCCGACCAATCACAGCTCAGAGAAATGACATCATCTGATACACACAGTCAGCTGACAACAAGAGAGACGCTCACTGGAGCTGATTATAAATTACAACACACACATACACACACACAGAGGTCATGACTGTCTCCTTTTTTTGTCTCTCTCTATGTTTCTTTCTGTTTTTTTCTCTCCTTCTGTCTCTCTCTTTTCTTTGCTCTGTTTTTTCTGTTCTCTCTCTCTCCCTCTCTGTCCCTCTGTCACTCTTTCTGTCCCTTTCCTTCTGTCTCTTTCTTGTCTCTGCTCCATCTTTCTGTTCTCTCTCTCTCCCTCCGTTCTCCTGTCTCCCTCTTGTCTCTGCTCTCTCCCTCTCTGTCTCTCTCTCTCTCTCTCTCTCTCTCACTCTCTCTCTCTCTCTCTCTCACTCTCTCTCTCTCTCTCTCTGTCCTCATTAGTGTGTCTATATTTAGTAAACACGCTCTCTCGTTCTTGCTGGTCTGCAGGAGGTGAATAAAGGGCTGTAAGGGTTCTGATCACTTTTATAAATTTTCTGTAGAATAATAATGAGAGAAAAACAAACAGGGCGTTAATCTCGATAGTGAGTGAATAACGAGGAGGATTACGGCAGGATGAATTGGGAACATTTCATTACCGACATTTAAATTAAAAATAAGGATGTGTGTATTTTCGGGGCCATTCGACACTGATGTAGCGTGTGGTGAGGGCCAGGACACAAGCGTGTGGTGAGGGCAGGACACAAGCGTGTGGTGAGGGCAGGACACAAGCGTGTGGTGAGGGCAGGACACAAGCGTGTGGTGAGGGCAGGACACAAGCGTGTGGTGTTAATGTGAGAAAGTCAGAGTGTGTAGCGTACTGTAGGTCAGTCTGAAAGAGAAAACACGCGAGGGACTAAAGCAGGAAGTGCACCAGTGTTAAAGAAGCCCGGCCTCGACCCCTCTGATAGGCCAGTTACAGACCTATTTCAAATCTTCCGCTTCTCTCAAAGCTACTTGAAAAAGTTGTTGCTGCTCAACTTCAGGCATTTTTGTCATCTCATAAGCTCTATGAATGTTTCCAGTCCGGTTTCCACACTCTTCACAGCACTGAGACAGCTCTTCTTAAGGTGGTCAATAACCTCCTTATGGCCACTGACTCTGGCTCCATTAGCATTTTAATTCTGTTAGATCTTTCCTCCGCTTTTGACACTATC
>JAKKZN010000016.1:292063-305975 GCA_033441825.1 Pangasius elongatus | reverse complement strand
TAATAATCTAATAATCCCTCACCTGTACAGGCTCCACTGTAACGAGATAATCAGTTACTCACGTCACCTGCAGGGGGTTTAATGTTACAGCTGATCAGTGTGAATGAATATGCACATGAAAAAAATTCGGCAAAGCTGCTTTAGCTAAATGTTCAAAAAAAAGTTTTATAACTGAGAGTAGAATAAATAAATACATAAATAAATAAATAACATTAGAAAGACTGTTTTATATCATATATATACTGTACATTATTGTACATTTTAACAAATTGGAAACAGTGATTAATAAAAAGATCTACACTTTCTTCTATTATACGGAATGACTGTATTTATATAAACACACTAATAAAATCACACACATCCATTCACTGTGGTTTTTATTTATTTTTTATTCTCATGTTTACGTAGTTTTAATTTCTCATGAATATCAGTTCATATTGTTTTATTAAATTGATTAAATCAGATTCTGCAAAAGCTACAACAAGAGAACGATGAAGAATTCAGTTACGACCAGAATGAAGGAGAAGGAAAAAAAAACAAGCACGAGAAGGAGAGAAAATTAGGTGAGGATGGAGCAGGTGTTCTCACTGCAGGAGCTCATGAAAGAGAGAGAGAGAGAGACAGAGAGACAGAGAGACAGAGAGAGAGAGACAGAGACAGACAGAGAGAGACAGAGAGACAGAGAGACAGAGAGAGAGAGACAGAGACAGACAGAGAGAGAGACAGAGAGACAGAGTGAGAGAGAGAGAGAGAGAGAGAGAGAGAGACAGAGACAGAGACAGAGAGACAGAGAGAGAGAGACAGAGAGACAGAGAGAGAGAGAGAGAGAGAGAGAGAGAGAGAGACTTATAAGATGGCTTTAATGCATCAGTTCAGCGTATTTTCATATTTTAAATATTTATATATTTTAGGCACAAACCCCTTTAACCCCTTTAACCCCAGCACGCTTTAGTCTTACTCCACGTCCCAGAACAGTCCAGAACAGGATCTGTACGATTGTCCATAACAGGTGTAACGTCGAGTCGTTGGCCAGTGGTAGCTCAGTGGTAGCTCAGTGGTTAGGACGTTGGGCTACTGATCGGAAGGTCGTGAGTTCGATCCCCAGCACCACCAAGCTGCCAGTGCTGGGCCCTTGAGCAAGGCCCTTAACCCTCAACTGCTCAGTTGTATAAATAAGATAAAAATGTAAGTCGCCCTGGATAAGGGCGTCTGCCAAATGCCGTAAATGTAAAATGTAAATGAATCTTCTCCTTGGTGAGAGCACTTTCAGATTTTCGTTCTTTGTGACGTGTTGTTCTGATCTGACAGACTTTGCTTTGGGAAATAGCGTGAGATTGAGACGTTCCTCTTCCCTTCAGTCAGGTGTAGGAAGCGGTCGATCCGTGCTGTGGTGCTCAGGTCCTCCTGCTGCTGCTGTGATGTTCCTGAACAGTCTGAAAAGCTGGGCTTGTCTGAGCGGAGCTCTCCGTCCTCCACGGGTGTCACTCCGGATCCCCGGTGTTCTCCCGCTCCGGATCCCCGGCGTTCTCCCGCTCCGGATCCCCGGCGTTCTCCCGCTCCGGATCCCCGGTGTTCTGTCCCCGTGCTGCTGCTCTCTCTGAGATCCCACAGTGTGTCTGCTCTCATCGTCTTTGCACTTTTGCAACTCATAACCATAAACATTTAAGAATCATGTGTAAACCTGTGTATGAAACGACAGGATGTGTTTCTCCACACAGTTTTTGCAGCCGAGCCGAATCGCTCTCAGGGAGCTGCAAACTTTCCAAAGTGGACCAGCTCCTTCATGATCACTTCACGTTTCACAGGCACGTTTGACTGTCCCCCCCACCGGCCTCAGAGACAGAGAGAGACAGCGAGATGGAGAGACAGAGAGATGGAGAGACAGTGTCCCCCCACCGGCCTCAGAGACAGAGAGAGACAGCGAGATGGAGAGACAGAGAGAGAGACAGCGAGATGGAGAGACAGAGAGAGAGACAGAGAGATGGAGAGACAGTGTCCCCCCACCGGCCTCAGAGACAGAGAGAGACAGAGAGAGGGAGAGAGATGGAGAGAGATGGAGAGAGATGGAGAGACACAGTGAGACAGAGAGAGGGAGAGAGATGGAGAGAGATGGAGAGAGATGGAGAGACAGAGTGAGACAGAGAGAGGGAGAGAGATGGAGAGAGATGGAGAGACAGAGTGAGACAGAGAGAGGGAGAGAGAGATGGAGAGAGGGAGAATGTCAGCTGACTGTGAAATATCTTTCAATTTGTTTTTCTTTTCTGTCTGAAACAGTCTTTAACTGAAGGCGGGTCGAGTTCCTGCTGCTCACAGCCACAAACAGCCCAGTGCTCCTCAACAAACCTCCATCATCCACTCAGCCAGTTCACTGTGAAGACTCGTTTAAAAGGTTCATCAGCTGCACATCAGGGAGAAGGAGGTGGAGATTAAGTAGAAGTTTGAGATGGAGATTAAGTAGAAGGTACAGGTGGAGATTAAGTAGAAGGTGGAGGTGGAGATTAAGTAGAAGGTGGAGGTGGAGATTAAGTAGAAGGTAGAGGTGGAGATTAAGTAGAAGGTACAGGTGGAGATTAAGTAGAAGGTGGAGGTGGAGATTAAGTAGAAGGTAGAGGTGGAGATTAAGTAGAAGGTGGAGGTGGAGATTAAGTAGAAGGTGGAGGTGGAGATTAAGCAGAAGGTAGAGGTGGAGATTAAGCAGAAGGTGGAGGTGGAGGTGGTTGGATGTTGTCTGAGTGTGCGTGGTTTCTCCCTCTGGTCTCTCGGCTCTTGTCTGCTCCTCTGAGTTTAATCTGACCTGACGTCTGCGCTCTCAGACACATCGTCTCAGACGAGGCCTATTTTTGGAGGAAAATAAACTCGTCCCCGTGATGGTTCCTGATTGTTTCTCCTCAAACCTCATCACAAACTCACACTCTGAATAACAGCCAATAAAACGCCGACACTGACGACACACAAGGCTGTATGTTCTGTTCCCCGCTGGTCCAGAGCCCCGGCTCGGGATCACACCTCTACTGCTGCAACCTTTACTTACACTTTCACTTCATTTATTCTATCGTTCACTTCTTCTGATCTCAACACATGAACATCTAACATCAGCTTTTTATAAACACACACACACACACACACACACACACACACACACACACACACACACACACTGCTGTAATGAAGCCCAGGGATGATGTGTGTGTGTGTGTGTGTGTGTGTGTGTGTGTGTGTGTGTGTGTGTGTGTGTGTGTGTCTCATGCAGCACTCTCTGCTCAGTGAAGTGAGCTCGATCATCATCAACACCTCCATGCTGAAGTTCATGTTCATTCTCTCTCCCTCTCTCTCCCTCTCTCTCTCTCTCTCTCTCTCTCTCCCTCTCTCTCTCCCTCTCTCTCTCTCTCTCTCTCTCTCCCTCTCTCTCTCTCTCTCTCTCTCTCTCCCTCTCTCTCTCTCTCTCTCTCTCTCTCTCTCTCTCTCTCTCTCTCTCTCTCTCTCTCCCTCTCTCTCTCTCTCTCTGTGAGATCTGTAGTGTTCTCTCTCTCTCTCTCTCTCTCTCTCTCTCTCTCTCTGTGAGATCTGTAGTGTTCTCTCTCTCTCTCTCTCTCTCTCTCTCTCTCTCTCTCTCTCTCTCTCCTGCAGGTTATGAAGTGTTTTGAGCCTCGAACGCCCACATGACACGAGAATTCAGTTCAGTTCAGTTTTATTTGTGTAACGCTTTTAACAATGGACGTTGGCACAAAGCAGCTTTACAGAAATAAATGGATTCAAATTAAATTAAACCGAAATAAAATGTAAATATGTGACTTTATCCCTAATGAATTCAGTTTAATTATTAAATATTCACTAAGTGGCTGACTGGGTGCCATTATTTATATCTCATATTCTTTTTAAAATGTGTATTTCCTCATTAAAAACCACTGGACTGGATAGTGTTTCATTTGATAATCCTGATTTGTTGTTTTTGGGTGTTTTAATCTAATTTTTTCCCACTTGGCCCTTTTTCTTTTCCTTTTCTAATCTCACACACTTTATATTTCAGTTTATTTCATCAGACAGAACTGCTCTAGTCTCATCAACGTTTACTAAAGTGAGTGCGTGATCTCTGTCTATACCGTTCGTAAAAATTAGCTACATGAGCCCTAGCTAAATGGTTAGCTTCAGTGATTAGCTGGTTGGCATACACTTCCCTGTTGCCTAGCAACAGTGTCCCCTCACGTGATCCTTCTCTCGTCGAATCAAAGACGCAGATTTACGAGTCGCATCTGAACGCAGCGTTACAGCAGGTCACATGACCTTAAAAGAGCTTTAACCTCGTTGCGATCAACAAAGATCATTGACGAGCCAAACATCACACACACACACACACACACACACACACACACACACACACACGAACACACACGCACACACTTACACACACAAACACACACGAGCGCGCACACACGCATGCAGGATTTTTCTCTTCCACATTCCAGTCACATCCAAATCCACTCACACCACCAAACCCATTCACAGTCTCCATAGCAACACTGACTTCCTCCCCTAGTTACACACAGACCGTATACACACAAACACACGTGCATGTGTGATCCATCACACACACACACACACACACACACACACACACACACACACACACACACACACACACATATATACGTCCTCCCACACACACGTATACAGCACACCAGCCCATTTCTCTGCTGCTATGGCATGTGTGTGTGTGTGTGTGTGTGTGTGTGTGTGTGTGTGTGTGTGTGTGTTGATGAGAGAGGGGGAGAAGATGAGGCTTAGTATAAACCTCTTTATGTTGAAATATTATTCCATTTATAATATAATGCATATTAATGTAAGTTTTGGCACCTCATTTAAAACACACTATATAAGTAATAAACACTGTGTGTGTGTGTGTGTGTGTGTGTGTGTGTGTGTGTGTGTGTGTTACAGTAAAATACTGTAAAAGAAAGCAGAGTTACACCCTGACGTTGATTATTTTCATATAACAGCACAACCCCAAGTGTTTTATTCCTCTCACACCGCAGCAATTTACCACAATTACAGTTAATTTTTGAACTCTTTAACCTGAAGCCGAATTTGCGCCTGCTTTGTTTGTGTCCGTGTTCAGCGTTGAATTTATTTATGATGTCACACTCCACAGTTAATCGGTACACACAGTTAATCGCGCATGTGAAAGTAGACACTCAGGTCTTCAAGAACTTGTAGTTTTTTTTAAGTATTTTTTTCCCTAGCACACCAGGATTAACCGTTAGCATTTTATTGTGGCCGTGGTATACGGTGTATAAACACAGAGTGGCGATACTCTACACACAGAAACCCAACAGCGTCTTGACTAATCTTACAACAGACTCGGCAATGAAATTATATACTGCTTATACTGATCGAAAATGTCCGATGAGTCGATTTCCATTCCATCCCATCGATTTCCATAACGCCAGGGTTAAAGAACGACATGTCATACTTTTTATCTGTTTATAGTAACATTTGATGTAGTGGAACGTTGGTGAAACAAGTGAGGTCCTGTTGTCGCGTACGTTATAGCAGCTGTAAACACTCGTTCCCTCACCAGCGTCTCTTTATTCTCTCTCTTCACGTTAATAAGATAAAAAAATAATCGCAGCTTGTTCAGCACGTTACTGAGAAACCGCAAAGCAGCGTAAACTCCTCTGTCCTGAAGACGCCGGAAACTTAAAGCTCCAGCTTCACCTCTGACTGTTACAGAGCGCTGACACTGGAGACTCCTTCCATACATGTTACATAAACACATTTCTCCTTACAGAAAAACTTCACCGTATCATTTATTTATTGCACACATTTTTCTGGCCAATCAGAGTGCAGAGCTGAGCAGCAGGGTGGTGCACCGGCTGTTCAGCTGCAGGAGAAATGGGAGGAAATTACCCTTTAGGTGTCATTATAAAATGCAAAATTTATATCTGCCCTCTTCCACATACATGAATGCATAGACATTAGCATTGGTGTGATTGACAGGGGAGTGAGAATAAGCCCCTCCCACCCAGGCAGCACAGCCAATCACACTCCTGGGACAATCTCCTGATGATAGAGCAAACCCTTTTCCACTGTGCCACTCTGGAGCTGAAGATGGTGCACTTATACAGTTCTTAAAAATATTAAATGCCCAAAAATATTAAAAGCTTTATTTACTGTTTATGCTGTTATTCTGAGCTGTTTATTACACGTCATATGCATAAAAGTGTTTATTACACGTCATATGCAGTTCAATTCTACATCTTCTGCAGTTTTTCTCAGGAGATTTGGCAATACCAATACATTCAGAGTAATTTTACTATTCAATACTGGCAGCTGAAACACTTTTATCCTGAACACTGGTGGGTTTTGGACAGTGAATAGGTCAGTGTGTGTGTGTGTGTGTGTGTGTGTGTGTGTGTGTGTGTGTGTGTGTGTGTCTGATCTTTTCTAACATTTCAGCACTCAGAAACCTTCCCTACTGTTCATTTCTATGTGATTAAACATCTTCGTGTTGTGTGTAAATGTGGTCTGAAGCACAGCGGTGATGTTTATAAAGCTTTTCCGACTGTAACGGAATAAATCCTTATTTTCAGATGAACTTGTTCTCACTCGGCGTAACTGATGAGCAGGACGAGGAGGATTTTAATCCACAGCATTTTATTAACCGCAGCCTTTAATAAACCACTTAAAGGAATAAACGAGAGGATTGGCTGAAGATGAACACAATAAACGAAAGCAGCTGTATTCCAGCTGATAACATCTGGAGTCTGAGCTGTGCGGCGTCGCCCGCTCTTCTGCTGACCGTCAGCTTTTTATTTCCAAACTGTACCACGGAATTAGATGAAGGAAGGCGTAAATAACCAGAAATGAAAATTAAACTGAGTATTAAATATTAAAGATGTTTATGAGCTTAGACACATCACCCCCTAGAGGAACCAATCACAACGCACAGAAAGAAGAGTTAAAGAGTCGAAACTGCATTCTTCTGGCTTACAAGTTTCAACTTTTGAACATGCGTGAATATTAATGAGCCTGTAATGAATATTAATTAATATTAATGAGCCTTTGGTGCTGTAAAGGCACAGCGTGAACGTTAGCCGGAGTCACGCTGTGTTTAAGATAAATATTTTTCCTCTGGTTAAAAATCCAGCACTTGCTTTAAAAACAGAAAAAATGATAAAAACCTGTGAAGTCTAATCTTTAGTAATTTCTGTAAAATTCAGATAATCTGAGCTGAAATCACAGTTCAAACCTCCAAAGCAGATATGAACTAAAATCCACTTGACTGGAATGAATTACAGTAAAATGCTCAGCTTCCTGCTCTTGAATTCAGTGTTATAATTATTTTGCTGAAATAAATTTCTGAAAAACTAAAACCCTTTTATGACAGTCCAGCTTTAAGGCTTACTGATATTTAATAAACGACATTTCAGTTTGAGTTAAACGATAAAAAGCCTTTAAATGACAAAAAGCAGCTTTAAGCAGAAATGCAATTATTTTTTCCAGCCGGTAATGAACGCAGCATCTTTCCTTCCTGTGTTTTTTACTGCTGTTGGATCACGCTGGAAAATGCGGAATGAACAATACTCCAAAATATCTGAGCTGAATTATGTTTTTTTTTAATATTCAAAAATATTGACACCCCCTTTCATTAGCATGAGATTTATTTGCCATAGCCGACCTGAATATTATCAGCTGAGGTGGTTTTGGACATTATTACACATCGTGATACTTTATTACATCATAATTATATATTTTAATGCATATTAGAGACGCACTGATCCAACTTCTTTCCTTTTCCGAACGTGACACTGATATCAGAGCTCTGAGCACTGACTGATACCTGATACGGAACTCCAGCTTCATTTCATCCTTCAGTTTGAAAAGGAGGTTATTTTAGGAAATCATCATCCCGAGATGGTCTGTGTGTCGCCTTCACACACACACACACACACACACACACACACACACACACACACACACACACCGCCACTGGGAGGAGGTGCTCGGGTTCTCCTGTACTCTTACACAATGACACACGTGTAAAAGGTCAGTGATGTAATCCTGATGGACGTCCACCTGAAGATACGCATCTCATTACACGTGCAATCAGATAACGCAAAACCCCTCGCTGTGGAGAGCAGAGTGAGTCAGCGCGCAGGCGAGAAAACACGACAACACGACAACATGACAACACGACAACACGAAAACACGACAACACGACAACACGAAGGCACGAGGGTTTCAGCTTTAATCTCTCACTGAGTTTTCCTGCAGACAGAAATAGCAAGAAAAAACTCAATGCAGATTTAGATTTGTATACACACACACACACACACACACACACACACACACAGTCAGATCTTCCCTCAAGAACACAGCCATAAATAGACCTTTTTTTCTCACACACTGTGTCTCTGAGCCTCACACACTTCACATCTATAGCAGTGTACTCTATAAGCACTAAGACTAAAATCCAAACACACAAACTTTAGAACACATTTTACGTTTTTCCTGACCGCCTGCTCTGAAATCGGCGAGCCTCCTTTAGCACTCTCAGTAAAGTTGTGTAAAAATGTTTCTGTGACTAAACTGAACTTCCTCCAGGTTCTGATTTTGTGAGTTTGTGTGTATGTTCATCAACGCCAATCAGCCATTATTTACTTTAACCAATCACAGATAAGGCATGTATATTTAGCCACACCCACAACTGCGACTAAACGGTTAAACAGCGCCCCCTAAGCTCGGCATGTGCTAAATCTTCCAGTAATGCAGCTCAGCCACCGCAGCGCATCGGTTACCGTAAACACACACTAACGGCCAATCTTAACCAGTCTTCATTCCTGGATTTGTTTTGTAATCATTTTTATTACAAGCTATTAAATACGTTTATTAAACTGGTGTGTAACTGAAATGGTTTAAACGTGACAGTGTAATCTGTATATAACAATAGGAGCGAGTCTCCGTATACACACATTCACACAAACTCAGGAGTGAAATGTAGGAATGTTTTTCCAACAAACTGGATTTTCATCACGATCACATTTCAGCGTGTTAAATGAGGCTCAGGGGCTTTATCTGTGTTTTATCAGAACCGGCAAAAGGCTGTAAATAAGCCGAACCCCCCAAAACACCCCGCTGTAACATCTGGAAATGGATTTGAAGCTGATGTTTTTGTGGCTTTTGTAAAGATTGATGGCACTGTGAATTTTGCTATCAGCCCAAAAGCTGGTTGCCTCTGCCAGGAGGTTAAGAGTTGGCCACAGAATGAGCTTTTAACAAGCCAATCGTCCTGAACACACATCTCTACTGTCAGCTCTGTGCTATCTAAATATTAAATGGGGGTGCCAATAATTTTGAAACCACTGTTTTGCACAGTTTTTGTGTCTAAAAAGAAAAAACCACACCAGGTTGAACGTACAGTGCGTTTAAGAGTCGGACTGGGATGAGTGTTAGAGCGTGGTGTAATTTAGCGGAGAGAGAGAGAGATTTAAAGCAGCTCGGCGTCTGCGAGACTTTTTCACTGAAGCGTCTCAAATCAGCCGCGGCTCCAGATGCCACATCGCCACGACTTCCACATAAACACTGTGTTCCGCAGTAACGAGCTCACGATATCACATCACCATAAAAACAGTGTCAGAACATTTCACGCTACAAAACCAGGACCACGTTTATATTCAGAGTGCACATTACAGAATAACTGCAGCGCAGCGTGAGAAAACACTCGTCTCGTAAACCCCCTGAAGAGTACGACGCGTCCTCGTCCCCTCAAACACAGGCCCGGCTGCAGCGTCGCTCTGGAGAACCCCGTCAGAGAACCCTTCTTTCCTCACAAGACTGCGAGTAGAACCTCTTTACAAACGCTTTCTGAAACAAAAAAGCTAAAAAATCACAGTAGATTTTCCAAAATTTTCCAAAAGCAAGAGTTTCTTACCTCCTGTCATTATGGAGTTCCTTTCAGGAATATTTATAAAATAATAATCACGACCACACATGCTGTTAAATTATATTAGCCTGAGCTAATTATATTAGCACTCGCGCTTTTCACCTAGAAACTCACGTGACATTCACACAGCGCTTACTCCATGTTCCTAATAATTTGACCATCATTAAAGATATTTACACGTTCTTATCAAACACTGTATTATAATATAGTTATTACATTATTGTTATTAAATCAGCACAAAATATTGACCTTAATGTGACCAAACTAAACGCATTAATGACTGATATGTATGCTATGAGCTCTAATACACAGCGAGACTTTGTGAGTTCTGTTAATGCTGTGAGTCGCAAAGCAGAAGTATAAAATATTACATAAGATGAAAAATAATATGTTTAATGCTTTAATCCACTTTAACTTAAAAATCCCAATGAACAAAAACCTTAAAGCACAAACTGACTCCATTATTCTCTCTGTTTTCTCTGTCATGATGATGTGATGATGTCATGATGTGATGATGATGTGTTTATGACGAGATGATGACATGATGATGATGTGATGATGACGTGATGATGATGTGATGATGATGTGTTTATGACGAGATGATGATGTGATGATGATGTGAGGATGTGATTATGATGATGTGATGGATAATGAGATGATGATGTCATGATGTGATGATGATATGATGATGATGTGATGACGATGAGATGATGACGTGATGAAGCTCCTGACCAAACACGCCGCGTGTAAGACGAGGAAGCTGCTATTTTAGAAACATCACCTTGTCTCTTAACAACACAAGGACAAGGCCAGGAGCGCCATCGCACACGGATAGTAAACAGAAAGCATGACCTGTCCTTCCCCACGCCACGGTGATGTGAACACAAACAACACAAATGACACACAGGACAGTTTTACTGGAATCACAAAGATGCGAATATGGAGACTAGAGACGGAAGAATGTCAGAGCGTCGCTTTTACTCAACAATCAGCTGCCAAGAGCCGTTTACTGCTTATCCACATTCCTGCACTGTTATAACACTGTTATTACAAACCCTCTGTTCATCATCGTGCGCTCTGATTGGTCAGAAGGTGTTGATTAGTTCTCTATAGCAGCAGCTCTGACAGTAGCGCAGGTTTATAATAATGCACTCGCTCTAATACGTTATCGTTTCCATAGCAGCGGCTCATTCACAGGGACGGATTTCTTTTTAAAAAAATGGTTGATATGGTGAAGTTTTCTGTGAGGAGAAATGTGTTTATGTAACGTTTATGGAAGGAGTCTCCAGTGTCAGCGCTCTGTAACAGTCAGAGGTGAAGCTGGAGCTGGAGCTGGAGCTTCTTCAGGACAGAGGAGTTTACGCTTCTTTGCGGTTTCTCGGTAACATGCGGAACAAGCTTATTAACGTGACGTGAGAGAATAAAGAGCGACTGGTGAGGGAACAAGTGTTTATAGCTGCTATAATGTAAGCGACTACAGGAACTGACCTGCTTCACAAACATGAAATGTAACTATAAACAGATAAAAAGTATGATGTTTTTATTTAATAAAAATTGTAATTGTTGGTAAATTGCTGTGGTGTAAGAGGAATAAAACACATGGGGTCGTGCTGTGTTGGGAAAATAATCAGCGTCGGGATGGTAGCAGTAGCTCTGGTTGATTATTTTCCTAGAACAGCACCACACACTGATTTATTACACCTTTAATTGGTTTGCTGGTTGCTGTGTTCCAGTAACTCAGGAAATGGATCCATGTTAATTAACTCGCAGGTTTAAACGATGATAAATGAATCGTTTCTGTAATTATTCTCATTATTTATTCATATTATATCTCGCTCAGCATTTTCCCAGGATGCATGAGAGGAAGTTTTCTGCTGTCTCGATGATGAGGTCCATTAAATCACCTCGTCTCCATTCCTGCTAAACATCACACTTCTGATTGAACCTGACGGTTGTGGGTTTAAATGCCAGGGTTGTGTCTGTGGGCAGGGTTAAGGGTGGGGTTAAGGGCAGTGTTATGGGTGTGGGCGGGGCTATGTGTGGGGTTATGGGCAGAGTTATGGGCGGGGTTGTGGGTGTGGGCGGGGCTATGTGTGGGTTATAGGTGTGGTTATGGGCAGGGTTGTGGGTGTGGGCGGGGCTATGTGTGGGGTTATGGGTGTGGTTATGGGCAGGGTTGTGGGTGTGGGCGGGGCTATGTGTGGGGTTATAGGTGTGGTTATGGGCAGGGTTGTGGGTGTGGGCGGGGCTATGGGTAAAAGTTAATGTTTAAATCTTTTCTTACGACACTGTTCATATGAAATTGAACAAAATCCAGCCACAGATCTGTCACTTGTTAAAACTTGTACAGATTTCTTATGAAAACAGTGTTACACAAACAGTTACACAAACAGTTACACAACAGTTACACAAACAGTCACACAAACAGTTACACAANAACAGTTACACAAACAGTCACACAGTCACACAAACAGTTACACAAACAGTCACACAAACAGTTAGACAATAGTGTTAGACAATAACTGTTGTATGTGTTGTCTCTATTCTGTGCCGTTGCTTCTGTCTGTGATTTGTTTGTTTGTTAACAGATTTTAATCAGCTTTCTGTCTTTTTTCTCGTTCCCCTCACGTGTCTGTGCTGTTCGTCAGGCCGTCACTGTAAATAGGAATTTCCTAAAAGCCTAAATTACATTTTAAATAATGGTCTGATTTATAATGAGACAATCTGTTAATAAAAAGAGCACAGTGGAGGAAACTTCTCACTTCTCACCTGTTTCACTGGACAATAAACACCCTTTACACTGCTGTCAACGATGGGAGAAGATTTTCACATAAGATCCAGCTGATTTTTTTTTGTCTGTCTTCACACACACACACACACACACACACACACACACACACACACACACACACACACACACACACACACACACACTCACTCCGCCTGTCCAGGTGATTCACACTGTGCTTTGCGTCTCGTCTGCTCTGGCATCCTGCCTCAGAGGAATGTGGGGTTTTTCTCGCACTAACACTTTATAGCAGGGTGATATGACACAGCATCGGGACCGCGCCCTCGCCGACGCTCGCGTCTCACTGACGGGGAACCGAGAGAACCGAGTGTCTGATCTCTGAGGATAGAACCCCAAAGTGACAGGTCTCAGATCAGATATAAATCCCTGAACTGGAATTTTTTTAAAACGAAGCTCTAAACACTGATTAAATGTGAAAAGATTCGGGATGCCGTGAGTGAAGAAAAATCTCCTTCTTCAGTCCGTATCTTCTATCCCTGATTCTGTAAACCTGCTAAATAGCATAAATATAAATGTAAATGAGTTTTTCTGGGATTAAAGGTGTTTGTGTTTAAAGGTGTGGTGTAGAACTCAAACATAAATCCGGTTTAATTAACCCGCGGGAATGTGGAATAAATAATACTGAAACCATCTTCACGCTGTCCAGAATTCACAGCAGATCTGTAGCGTAGCGACCGCTATTGCACGGTGCGAGCTCACATCTCACTGTGCTGAAGCGCAGGTCGAAATCAACAGCTGTGTGCTGCGCTTGATGTACGTCGCACTCACGTCTAAAGCGAGTCGTGCTTTGTGCTGCAGTGGTGTAACCTGAAACCAGTTTCAGTGGGATGAGGAAATATACAAAATAAAATCACGATTGCTTTCCTGATCTGTACAATTAAACTGGTAAATGTGACGCACTCGTTCATTTCACACGCTATCTGGCTAGTAGCTTTCATCCAGAACCGGGAAAAATGCATCATTCAAATGGCTAACCCTGTTTCTCATCACAGCAGCTGGTACCACTAAAATGTCATTAAACAAAGGAATGCATTCATAAAAAAATGATTAAAATCAGTATAATAAGGTAAGATAAGATAATCCTTTATTCCCCCAATGTGGAAATTTGCATTGTTACAGCAGCAGATTGTGATGGAAAAATATCAGCGAGAATCAAGGGGAAG
>JAKKZN010000016.1:261997-273018 GCA_033441825.1 Pangasius elongatus | reverse complement strand
CCATCCATCCATCCATCCATCCTCAGTAAGCACTTTATCTTGGTCAGAGCTGCATGGAGGTGGAGGCGGAGCCAGTCCCGCTGATGCTGGGTGCAGTGTGAGAGAATCGGTGGACGGAGTTTAAACAGAGAGAACTGAATAAATGATAAATATAAACGCTTCCCTCATGTGGAAAATTTGAATATTCGTCTTTATCAGTTTTTTAAATAAATAACAGGATATTGTTTTATTAAAATACGCTATTCTACATGTTTATCCAGATCCTCAGGCAAACCTGCGTGGTCCAATCAAGTCCAATCTGGCAACCCAGACTCACTGCTGATGAACTTTCTCTGTTTGTATCTTTAAAGAAATTCTGCTTCTCTACTTTTAAACAAACAGATTATAAAATTAAAACCATGAGAAGGCTGTAATGCAGAACAACTACTTCAGAGTCATATCAGTAATTCTGTATATCAAGTTATTTGTTAGTGATTTTGATCACATGCTGTTTTGCAGGTTTTTTGTAGCTTTTGCTTATAATGTTATAATTTGTTTTGAGTTACCTGATGAGGGCGTTACCCGATGAGGGCGTTACCCGATGAGGGAGTTACCTGATGAGGGCTTTACCTGATGAGGGCGTAACCTGATGAGGGAGTTACCTGATGAGGGAGTTACCTGATGAGGGAATTACCTGATGAGGGCGTTACCCGATGAGGGCGTTACCCGATGAGGGCTTTACCAGATGAGGGAGTTACCTGATGAGGGAGTTACCTGATGAGGGAGTTACCTGATGAGGGAATTACCTGATGAGGGCGTTACCTGATGAGGGCGTTACCTGATGAGGGAGTTACCTGATGAGGGAGTTACCTGATGAGGGAATTACCTGATGAGGGCGTTACCTGATGAGGGCGTTACCTGATGAGGGAGTTACCTGATGAGGGAGTTACCTGATGAGGGAATTACCTGATGAGGGCGTTACCTGATGAGGGCGTTACCTGATGAGGGAATTACCTGATGAGGGAGTTACCTGATGAGGGAGTTACCTGATGAGGGCGTTACCTGATGAGGGCTTTACCTGATGAGGGAGTTACCTGATGAGGGCGTTACCTGATGAGGGAGTTACCTGATGAGGGCGTTACCTGATGAGGGCTTTGCCTGATGAGGGCGTTACCCGATGAGGGCGTTACCCGATGAGGGCTTTACCTGATGAGGGCTTTACCTGATGAGGGAGTTACCTGATGAGGGCTTTACCTGATGAGGGCTTTACCTGATGAGGGAATTACCTGATGAGGGCTTTACCTGATGAGGGAATTACCTGATGAGGGCGTTACCTGATGAGGGAATTACCTGATGAGGGCTTTACCTGATGAGGGCGTTACCTGATGAGGGCTTTACTTGATGAGGGAATTACCTGATGAGGGCGTTACCTGATGAGGGCGTTACCTGATGAGGGCGTTACCTGATGAGGGCTTTACCTGATGACCTGCACAAAGCCCGGATGAAAAGTTGCTTAAACACATATTTAAATTATCTTTATAACCTGCTGAAAGACACAAACACGCAGAGTGTGTGTGTGTGTGTGTGTGTGTGAGAGAGAGAGAGAGAGAGAGAGAGAGAGAGAGAGAGAGAGAAACCCCGCCCCTTCCATGTGTGTGTGTGTGTGTTTGTGTGTGTGGCCCCGCCCCCTCAGTGTGTGTGTGTGTGTGTGTGTGTGTGTGTGTGTGTGTGTGTGTGTGTGTGTGTAACTGGAATGTGAAAGTGTCGCATCTCCTGAATGATGAGCTGAGATCTTTCCTTATGAGTGAGAATAAGGTGCAGAGTGATGAGCTTCTCCATCTTCTCTCCATCACTGATGACCACTCCTGCTATCTCTCACACACACACACACACACACACACACACACACTGAGGGGGCGTGGCTACACACACACCAGCCATCACTCACTGGTACAGAAAGATGAAATAAAACAGGATATTTATTTATAATATCACTCACTGAAACAGCGTGAAATAATCCACCTGCAGTCAAACACTACGCCATCCCATAATACTCTCACCCTAAATCATTCTGTACTCTGGGTGGAAGCGTGATATTTTAATACTTCCCTTCTGCAATAACCACCTGAACATTGACCATGTGCACAGCTGCGTTGTGAGTAAAATCAATATGTTTACATTTATGTGTAAATGTGAAGCTAAATCATCAGTGCAATAAACTCCAGTAAAGAGGTAAAGAGCTCCTGCTGATGCTAAATAAGCTGAACATTAATAAGCACAATTAATAAATAATAATTCATTTATTAATATGAATAATAATAATGAAAATAAAATTACATGGATAATTTCACACTTTTAATGAAAAACTATTAACGCTATTATTTAAGCAGAGCAGGAGGTGAGGTATGAGCTCCAGGATTCCGGTTTCATGAGCTCATAATTTCCAGCTTTAAAACCTGCGTATGAGTTTGACTGTTTTTATTTTAACAGAATGGATTTGTGTAAAGTCCGAATTCGTCATCAGCCAGAAAATCAGCAGCAGCGTGAGGTCACGTAGAGGTCGTGTAGAGGTCGTGTAGAGGTCACCAGTCTGGCGCGAGCCAGTTTAAACACTTTAGAGCCACTTCAAATCCCAAAAAACAAGCCTGAGAACCAGAAGAACACAAAGTGAGAGAATAAACAAAACACATTAATTCACTAATCACCTGCAGAGAGAAAGAAACACTAATCCCCGCTTTACATTAAACACCAGCACAAAGCTGAACACGCGGAACTCTGTGTGTTTAACAGAATAAATGATAATATTAGATGAGTGTGTGTGTGTGTGTGTGTGTGTGTGGTACAGTAACACACACCGCGTTAGCAGGAAACGCTCGCAGCATGACCGCACTCAGGCCTTTATACAGCGCTCTGGCTCCTTCGTCTCTCAGCAGCGTTCGCAAAACATCCAGTAAACCCGAGTAGCGTCCGTCAGCAGCTGAACGAACACCACACACTTCATGAGCGCGAGGACACGGCTGACGTGATGTGAAACGCAGTTTCATTTAAAGTGTTTCGTTTTTAATAAATATTTACAAAACCTCAGACACCAGAAATGTCATGGCTGATTATAAATCAATAAATAAAATAAACAAGAGTATAAAATATCACATCCACGTAAACCTCGAGGATCAGCTGATATTAAACTTTTTAACTTTTTATCTCGGCGTCTAAAACTCAAACTCCTCAAACACTTTACGACCTTACAGGAGAAAAACCCAGCCATCAGCATCGCCTACTCCAGACTCCAGCCAGTCGAGTAAACTCCGAGTGTGAGCATCGCAGTGCAGAGCGCTTACGATAAACGGAATAGACGGAATACTGCTGAACAGGTGCTTACTCACTGTTGCTATGGTAACTAACGTAGCTGTTGTTATTGTACCTGGTTTATGTCACTTTACAAACAATGTTCGGACATTTCGAGCTAGATTTGTCACAAACTCAGATCGGATTAGTTGTTTTTTATTAAACTGTGAGATCTGATGATATGGATCTGATACCGGTGCTGAATATCAGATCAGATCCAGCTGTAATTAGAAGCTGATATCTATTACAGTGTTTTTTATTCGACATTAAGTCAGACACACAGATCTCTCCTAACACACCTGAGCCAAGTGCACAATCACCTCACTGCGTGGTGCAGAAAAAGCGCTTTAGGCTGAAAGGTTTATATTTAACTCTAAAGCGTTATATTTAACTCTAAAGCGTTATATTTAACTCTAAAGCGTTATATTTAACTCTAAAGCGTTATATTTAACTCTATACGTGATTAACGTAAAGAAGGGATTAACTCACCTGTCTGGAAATTGGATTTGAGGACATCAGGTGGAAGAGCGACGGCCCAGTTCACGATTCCAGCAGTTCCTCCGGCCAGAAGAATCCTCGGAGTGCTGAGTCGATCCACGCTGTGTGTGTGTGAGTGTGTGTGTGAGTGTGTGAGTGTGTGTGTGATAAGAAGACAGGGTGAAATGATTAAATCGTGATGAATCCTATTCTATCAGGAGATAAATAAGTGTGGCGTTTACCTCTCGCCCTCAGGAGTGAGGGCCTTTTTGAGGTATTCGTACGTGAGAAAGTAGAGACCAGACGAAGGAACATCTGAAAGAACAAAAGAACGTCAGAGAGGTCACATGACCTGAGAAGAACATCCACAATCATACAGTACAGCGTGTTCTAATTTACACCACTCATAAAGACCGGCTCACAGAGAACAGTACACATGAGCTCTCTCAGAACAGTTAAACACCACACACACACACACACACACACACACACACACACACACACACACACACACCTCTGATAAGAGTGAAGACAGTTCCCTTATACACACTGCGAATGCCTTGCTGTTTGTACAGTTTCACCGCACAGTCCACCGGCCCGGTGTATTTCAGCTGCCCGCTGATGGACTGCACCTAAAACACACACACACACACACACACACACACACACACACGCACGCACACACACACACACACACAGAAACACCATAAAGCCATTTATTCCAGTTTTTAAGTATCAGTGACACCATACACACAGTGGGACAGTGGCTTACTGGTGCTTTAATCTCATAACTCAGCCATATCTAATAGCAGGACCATGTACTGACGAGGTGATGCCACAGACTGGGCATCTGCTTGGGCAAATGAAGCTTCTGTGTGTTTGTGTGTGTGTGTGTGTGTGTGTTCTTGCCTGAAGCAGACACTTGATCCTCTCTCCTGGAGCTACAATCACTGTAGTGAAAACTCCGGCTAACATTCCGGCCAGGAACGTCTGTGTGGAGCTGAAACACAGGAATCGGGAGCAGGAGTGAGAAGCGGAGGTTACAGCTGATGTGTTAAAAAACAGCCTACAACAAAAATACTCTCATATTGAAACACAATCTATTCTGAAAATGCACCTTTATAATAAATGCAAATAATTCAAATGAGTTCATTCTGACCTGTTTTTCAGAATATATCGCTTTGTAAATAACGTATTTGCTTATGGCTGTGAATATTCGCTATTTCCACGTCAATAAACGTCAAATACACAGCAACACATCGGTAAAGTGCAAACAGTGAGACAAGCTTCCTGATTCTGTTCATTTCACACAACTACATTTATTATCTCTTTTAAAAATCAAGGCTTTGTAGGAAGACAAGAAGAGGAAGATACTGTAAAAAGGCAGTTTTTTAAATTCTTCCTGTTTTTAATAACTTCCTGTTTATGCTACAGATCTCTGTCTCTCCATTACGGATCATCTCCTCCTAAAGTTCTCCATCTGCACTGAGGGTCTCTCCTTCATACTGACGTGATCGGGACAGACGGGTCGCTCTGGAGCAGCTGCTTCCCGAGTCCAAATCCGAAGAAGCTGATGGCCATCATCGGAGCCATTCCGGCCAGCGGCGCTCCCATTCCTCTATACAGCCCCAACGCTCCCTGCGTCACGGAGAGCCAGTGGAGGAGAGAAGGAGAAAGTGATGAGGCGGGGATGAGAAATGACACAAGATCAGCTTCNCTTTAACAGCAAGAACGAGACCTAAAAGCCATCACTGTAATCGAGTCACTGCTACACTCGCATTCATCATGGCGGCTTCCACAGCTAGCATTTAGCATAGCAGAATTATCATCATGCTAGCTAACTAGCTTTGAGGGATTAGCTATAAAGCTGTTGTTAGCTCTTGTTAGTTAGCTTTAGCTGAAGTTCTCCATGTTCCCCGGTTCTGTGGTGAGAAAAGCATTCATTTAGCATCAGGAGCTAAAACTGGGGTCGTTCTCTCTCTAGTGAAATCTTCTTCTGCTTTTACTTTCATACTATAAATAAATTTAAGAGTTTTACTTCTGTACTTTAATTGAATGAAGAATCTTAAGTTGAACTTTATGTATTTATGATGATGAGTAGTGGTACTTTAACCTGAATAAAGAATTCAGGTCCTTTTCCTAAGAGACGCGGACTGGAAGCCATTTCAGGGTTGGGTTTAGTTTTTAGTGTCGCAGTGACACCTAGTGTTCAAACCAGGAACTACACTTTTACTTATTTATTTGGTAACTCCACCAGGGTTTATTTTAAATTTAGTTGGATTTTATTTAGTTTGTACACCACTGGAGAGGAAAATAATCATTTTTATTCTTAAATGAATTGAATTAACCTGTACTGATGTGTTTTGTGTCGTGTCAGCTAGACAGAAGTTCAGTCATGAAACTCAAACTGAATTATAAATCTAGATTTAAAACTCACTAGTGAACTAATTAGTGAGTCATGGTTACCCATCAGTGATTAATCCATAGATAGGGTACAATAGTTTAACACAATTGTAATTACACACAAAATAATTGATTAAAATGATAAAAATCATGAATAATATGAACCTCTCTGGACAGAGTTTTCCGGAAACAGTCGAACGTTCCTGTGTACAGAACATACTGAGAGCACGAGGCTTTGGGCTGCGTCTGAAGGCGAACCTGTGTGAAGATGAACACACACACACACACACACACACACACACACACACGTCTAGAGATTCAGTTATTCACGTTATTCCTGTCAGTGGAGCAGTAAGAGCTCTACCACACTGGACACACTGATAAGACACCAGCTCACAGACACAAAGCAAACATGGCCGAGCTGATAAGAAGCGCTTCAGGGAGTGAGACAGCGTGGGGACGAGCTGCTCCTCACACTTCTGTCAATAAAGCAACCCAAAAAGCAACCAGGCACAGAAACCCCGACAGGATCACTGCTGATCATTGAAACTGGTAACGTGGGTTAAACTCAGTGGAAACAATGCAGCTTACAGAATCAGTACAAAGCTACAAGTCTTTCACTCGACTATCCTGAAAAAATATTACAATATAAAAAGTACTGCGTTGGATGAGACCACATTATGATCCACTCAGAAAATGGATCCCGACTCCTTAGAGATGGTTTGTTCCACTTTATATTATTCCTCTTTCACACCAGGTTCGGGTGAAGCTCACACATCTTCAGGATTTCTGCGTATGAATCATTTGAGGTGTGTTCAGCTAAAAGCTTCCCAGATTCCATCACTGACTCATTCAGTCACTCTCAGCTTTTCACCAAGCTGTCGCTGTTTGTTCATTTAATGGTGTTTCTTTGATTTAGAATTTGTGTGTATGTCAGAGTTTAGAACAAAAACTCATTTTTAACACAAACACAATCAACACAAGGTCTGAAGCCGATTACAAATAACACAATTATAACAACTTGACGTTCGGTTAAACCACACACGTGACTTTATCGGTGAATCTGTGAATCGTTTGGCTGAACAGAACTCAAATGATTCACTGAAAAGAATCAAATATATAAACTCTAACGTTTCAGCAAATCATGTGACTTATTCACTGCTTATGTTTGCTTTTAAAAGGCTGATGATCTGCTGAAACTCCTGGAAGATCTGCTGAAACTCCTGGAAGATCTGCTGAAACTCCTGGAAGATCTGCTGAAACTCCTGGAAGATCTGCTGAAACTCCTGGATGATGTTTATATATAAACAAACTCCTCTCTAGTTAAGAGTCACTACGAGACACACAGGTTCCTAATGCTGGTCCTGGAGAAACCTCCTGTCCTGCACTGTACTGTTTCCCTGCTCCTTACACACCTGATTCAACTCACCCGCTAATTAACATCCCTTCCAGAGCTGAAGTGTGTGCGTGTGTGCGTGTGTGCGTGTGTGTGTGTGTGTGTGTGTGTGTGTGTGTGTGTCAGCTACAGCTAGATAACAATTAAATGTGTAGGACAGGGGGTTCTCCAGGGCCAGGGATGGGAACCTGTGACCTGGATGCCTGAAACCCTTCTCAGATATACACCTCCCCTCTCTCTCTTCCTGTCTCTCTCTCTCTCTCTCTCTCTCTCTCTCCCTCTCTCTCTCTCACTCTCCCTCTCTCTCTCTCACACACTCTCTCTCTGTCTCCCTCTCACCCTCTCTCTCTCTCTCACTCCCCCCTCTCTCTCTCTCTCTCTCTCTCTCTCTCTCACCCTCTCTCTCTCTCTCTCATGTTGGGTGAAAGGGTTGTGTGTAATATCAGACGGATCTTCACTCATTAACTGAAACGCTGACTTGTGTAAGTTGTGTTTTATAACACGATGTAAAACTCCAGAGTCGCACTAACAGCAGGTCTCTGTCTATTACACAACTTTATTCCTTTTAGCTTGTGCAACTACGATTAAAACACCCTGATCAAGCACTATTGCAATCTGTGTCACCTGACTACAGCTAGGGTCAAAGGTCAACCCACCAGAAAGCTGCATGGTGTTTAAGGTCACAGAGTTTTAAGAGATTGTTTTTTGTTGTTGTGGTTTTACTCTAAATGTCTGAGCTGACTGAAACACAAATCAGCAAACACAACACAAACACAACACAAACACACATTCTCTTATATTAGAGCAGCAGTCTGAGGCGAGAGTGTGATGACTGAGACAGGATGCTAAACTGCTAGCTATTGACTTTAGCTACATTAGCCTCGACGCTAAATAAACTTCACACACTGAACACGTCTCCAATGATCGACTGCGTTCCAGCTGTGTTCCAGCTGCGCTGTAGATATTTTAGATTTGGATGAAATGTTTTTATTACGTTATCCTCTATAACATTAATGTTAACAGAAAAGTTATTTACGATAAAAAATGTCTGGAGATTTTTAAAAATAGTGTAACATCTACAGTATAATAGATGTTACAAAATAAACAAAAATAACAACCGGAAAAAGTTAGCAACTTTCCATATGTATAAATAACAACAGCATATTTATCACTATGTCTTCTGATTACTTTATTATTATTATTATTATTATTATTATTATTATGTATATATTGTATAACACACAGCAAAACCCATGTGAAATAGTTTTTAGTAATTATGTAACACATGCATTATTTAATTAAATATAAATAAATAAAAATATAGATTTATTTATAAATATTAATAAATAAATAAAATCATACATTGTTATTTGTGTTCAGATGCACTTATAATTTATAACATTTATATATGATCTCTACATAATCTGTATAATCTCTCTATAATCTACATCAGCTCTTTGTCTCTCTCTCTCTCTCTCTCTCTCTGTCTCTCTCTCTCTCTCTCTCTCTCTCTGTGTCTTTCTTTCTGTGTGTGTGTATGTGTGTGTGTCTCTCTCTCTGTCTCTCTCTCTCTCTCTCTCTCTCTCTCTCTCTCACCTTGATGGTATCGAGCGGATGTCCGGCGAACAGCAGGCACGCGCCTCCGACACCACCGGCCACGAAGTTCTTTACTGGAGAGATGCGCCGGTCTCGCGTCGTGTCTCCCATCTCTCTCTCTCTCTCTCTCTCTCTCTCTCTCTCTCTCTCTCTCACGCTCTGCTGGTGTGGAGAGAAGTTCCTCCTCCTCTCCTTTTTAAACCGCTTCTCTTCCACTCATGTGCTGTTCTCTTCACCCTGAAGCTGACAGTTACACACTTACAGGTTCTGTTAAAGTTTTACATTGACTCACTGGCGCCCTCCACCGGTCTACACACACACACACACACACACACACACGGAATCTACTACACAGTCATTACTCACTTTATACACCTGGGTCACTCTGCATAATGTCTAATTATTGACTGTAGTCCAGAAGAGCTTCTGCAGCACAGACTGCAGGAAAATACAAATCAAAATGAAGTGCATTATTATGTCCGTGTAGCTCACAGTTATAGAGGGAGTGATTAATAATCGCACTATTCAGTGTCACCCAGATGAGGATGGGTTTCTTCTGAGTCCCGTTCCTCTCAAGGTTTCTTGAAGTCTCAGGGAGTTTTTCCTCACCACCATCACCTCTAGGGATGAATTCACACATTTACAATTTATTTTGAATCCATTTATTTCTGTAAAGCTGCTTTGTGACAATGTCCACTGTTAAAAGCGCCATACAAATAAAATTGAATTGAAATGAGGTCCCTAAAGATTCACACAGATTCTTAAATATGAGCATCCAGGGGACCAGCTCTGGGGATNTGAGGTCAGGGCTCTGTGCAGGACACTCGAGTTCTTCCACTCCGACCTTCACACACCATGTCTTCGTGGAGCTCGCTTTGTGCACAGGGGCATCGTCATGCTGGAGCAGGTTTGGGTACAGGTTTGAAACTGTAATGCTACAGCACACAGAGACGCTCTATACAACTGTGTGCTTCAGACTTCATGTAGAACTTCCTGTATTGTTTTCTGCCTGATGTATCACTTTGCTTGTATAGCCTCATTTGTAAGTCACTTTGGATAAAAGCATCTGCTATTGAGATTAAAATTGAGATTCAGTTCAGTTTTATTTGTGTAGCTCTTTCAACAACCGACATTGTCATAAAGCACCTTTACAGAAATAAATACATTCAGGATATAAATTTATTAATTTATCCCTAATGAGCAAGTCAGAGGTGATGGTGGTGAGGAAAAACTCCCTGAGACGACATGAGGAAGAAACCTTGAGAGGAACCGGACTCCAAGGGAACCCATCCTCATCTGAGTGCAGTGGAGAGTGCGATTTTAAATAAATCCCTTCTATAACTGTGTACTACACGGACAAACAGTGCAGTTGTGTAACCAGGAAATTCATCACAGTTTTCACAAGAAGTCTGTTTTGTCTGTCTGAGTGCAGAACTGCTCGTGGCAACCGCAGCCCCAAAGCCACCACAGTACAACCGCACATATGAGATCCCCAAACCATCTCCACGGCCCCCAAGCAGCACCATCACCAGCAACCCCACTGATCTTCAGGCCGTCCATATGGGGCCCCAGCAGCAACGAGAGAACTCAAGTGATGAGAACTCCAAGCAGCAGTAGGGCATCAGGATGGATCAGGCAGATCCAGGGAGCAGAAGGGGTCAGGATCACTGGCATCTCAGAAGTAGCATGTGTAGTGGGAAAGAGAGATAATTAGGTAAGCTTTTGTCCTGTAATGGTTAAGGACAATGTAGCCAGAAGCTAACACAGACATGAGGGCTCCTGGGACATAAAGCTCCAGCCACTCCACCGTCGACAAACCTGAGTG
>JAKKZN010000016.1:241135-244290 GCA_033441825.1 Pangasius elongatus | reverse complement strand
AGAGAGAGAGAGAGAGAGAGAGAGAGAGAGAGAGAGAGAGAGAGAGAGAGAGAGACAGAGAGAGAGAGAGAGAGAGACAGAGAGAGAGACAGAGAGAGAGAGAGACAGAGAGAGAGAGAGAGAGACAGAGAGAGAGAGAGAGAGAGAGAGAGAGCTTTCCTAACGTTAAATACTCCACAGAGTATTTAAATAATCCACAGTAATATATTATTCCACTGGGTGTTTTACGATGGAGTGAAAGTGAGCTGGTGGAAAAAGTGGTTCTTTTGTCATCACTGATCAGAACACACACCTCCGCTGGAGAACATCAGCAGAACGACATGTTCCTCAGGACTGCTGCTGGATTTCCTGCTGCAGCGTTTAAAGGGCATCTCTCCCAGGAGCTTTATTTCTCCTGCAGCAGCTACAGGGGCGTAAAAAACCCGGAGCAACAACACAAACACACACACATACACACAACATACATACACCCACACACACACACACACACATACACAAACACATACACACACACACACACACATACACACAACATACATACACCCACACACACACACACACATACACATATATACACACAACATACACAAACACATACACACACACACACACACATACACACACACACACACACACAAAGAAAGAATGAATAAAGCAGTGTGTCCATCAGCTGAAGACGAGGAAGCAGTGATTATGGTGAAATGGTGAAAGAACAGCGTAATGGAGAGATTTAACACCTTCAGTAGCGCTTTATCCTCATCAGCGTGCCGGCGGATCCGCAGTCTGTCCCGGGAAAACACTGGGTGTGAGGTGGGAATTCACCCTGCGTGCGATATCAGTGCATCATACACAATTTATCTCAACCAGGCCTCAGAGAGAGAGAGAGAGAGAGAGAGAGAGAGAGAGAGAGAGAGAGAGAGAGAGATCTCAAACCGCAAACTCACACATCCTCTACTTCTATACACAACAGCTTTATTCCCTTTCTTATTAAACAGTAACAGCAACATGGAGGTCACATGATCGTAAATCACCTGTGTTTTCTTAGCACACCATACTTTTTTTCTTTCTCATTATATCTTTATTTCTCGTTTTTTTCTCCCAGAACTTGTGTGTGTCGATGTTTAAAGAATCTTCTGTGTGGAATTAAACTCAGTCTCTCTCTCAATATCTTCATTCTGAAGCCTCATATGGAACAGATTAGCAAACTATTTATTTTCATATCCACTGTTGTTGTTCTCTCTTTCACAGGCTAACACTCAGAACCTCATCTCTCTCTCTCCCCCCCCCATCTCTCTCTCTCTCTCTCTCTCCCTCTCCCTCTCTCTCTCTCTCTCTCTCCCTCTCTCTCTCTCTGTCTGCTGTCCTCTGTCTCTCGTCCCCAGTCGTGAGTCTGGAGCTGTGGGAAAACACACCCAGCAATGTGTCACTTTAGTGTTTCTTAAACATTTATTCAGCCCTGTAATCCTGCACAGTGTGTGTGTGTGTGTGTGAGTGTGTGCGAGTGTGTGTTTGTGTGAGTGTGTGTGAGTGTGCGTGTGTAAAAGATCACACACACACACACACACACACACACACACACACACACTTCTGTGTGATTAACGCAGTAAGAGCTCTTATAGTCATCTAATATATACTGAATAATTCATTCATGAATATTTAACGAGAGCACGAAGTACCTGCGCTGTGAGATTAGGGAGGAGCGTGCTGATACTGAGAGATCTGTTCTTGGTCCTGATGTTTCTCGTTATACTTGTTACTGGACTGAGAAGAAAATTGGTGGTGTCGCTCATCTCTACTTTTCAAATTAGAGTGACCCAGTCTCTGCCTCTCTCTCTCTCTCTCTCTCTCTCTCTCTCTCTCTCTCTCTCACACACACACACACACACACACACACACACACACACACACACATTCTGCGGTTCTGTTCCGGTTCCCGGGCTGCACCATGTCATTGATCTGCCATGACACACAATCACATCTGACCGCTCCAGAAAGCTCCGGAAATCTCTACAGAGGAGAAAAGAGGCAATTAGAGAGAGAGAGAGAGAGACACAGAGAGAGAGAGAGAGAGAGACAGAGAGACACAGAGACACAGAGAGAGAGAGAGAGAGAGACAGAGAGACACAGAGACACAGAGAGAGAGAGCGAGACACACACAGAGACACAGAGAGAGAGAGAGAGACAGAGAGACACAGAGACACAGAGAGAGAGAGCGAGACACACACAGAGACACAGAGAGAGAGAGAGACACACACACAGAGACACAGAGAGAGAGAGAGTTTCTCTTCTATTTCAGTCTCCTGCAGACAGAAGAGATGAAGTGTGTGATGAGGTTCTTCTTTCATCACTCTGATGTCACTTCTCTACCAGCTCTGAATTCAGTTCTACTTCTTGCACACAGAGAGACACAGTGTGTGTGTGTGTGTGTGTGTGTGTGTGTGTGTGTGTGTGTGTGTGTGTTGATTTCCATCTTTATTATTCATATTTTCGTTTGCCTCCATGTTTATTTTCTCCATCTGCCAGCTGGTATTAATTCTGTCTGACTGTCTCCCTCTCAGAGACTCTGATCTGTAACAGGATGAGAAGGTTGTGTGAGAAATGTCCTTTCTGGGACTCGGACGAAATGAAGGTGGATTTTATTTATAGAGCCGATCTTTACAGATTATTTTGCTGTCTAGCGTGGACACTAAAACTGGCGCCAGGCTCCTTATGGAATAATAATTACTCTCCCTAACGTCCGACATGTGTTTCTGATGACCCAGGACACTGTGTGTGTGTGTGTGTGTGTGTGTGTGTTCTGAAGTAGAAGGGAATGGAGATGGAGATGGGAAAGGGGCGGGGCATTGGGGTGAACGAGAAGGCCACTTTAATTTCAATTAAACACAAACAGCTATGCAAACAGAGGAGGCGCTCTCACTCGGCCGAGCGCCGCCGTAGAGCCGCCGAGTCTAGACTCCAGATGTGCACCGCTGGCCTTGAACATCGCTCCAGTGTCGACTCCAGAGAGAGAGAGAGAGAGAGAGAGCAGGATGATCCTGGAGTGAGAGGAGAAGGAGTAGGAATGGAGAGAGAGAGAGAGAGAGAGAGAGAGAGAGAGAGAGAGAGAGAGACCACAAGAATCTTGCAGACCGACACCACGAAACACAACGAGTGTC
>JAKKZN010000016.1:233635-238635 GCA_033441825.1 Pangasius elongatus | reverse complement strand
TTAAGCTGTTGGTCACTTTACAATTTAAATTATATTATCACTCACACCCACACACACACACGCACACACACACACACACACACACACACACACACACACACGCAAAGAACTGAGAGTGATCAAACGAAGAGCAGAGGTGGGAGCTCAGTGTGGTACAGATCCTGCACTTCCTGTCCTGCTGCTGTCAGAATGTGGGCACTTCCTGTCCTGCTGCTGTCTGAATGGTGGCACTTCCTGTCCTGCTGCTGTATACAGGAAATGCAGTGTGTGTGTCATTGAGTGTCCATCCGCACACCTCGTCCCCTTGTCCAGTCTGTCCATCATCAGCGTGAGCAGTGAGGAAAGAGTATGACGTTTCACACACACACACACACACTCACACACACACACACTCACACACACACACACTCACACACACAGGTTACATTTATTCTTGTGCAGGTTAGTTCCTGTTGTCGCTTACGTTACAGCAGCTATAAACAGTCGTTCCCTCACCGGCCGCTCTTTATTCTCTCTCTTCAAGTGAATAAGACAAAAATGTAGTTTGTCACGTTACTGAGAAACTGCAAAGAAGCGTAAACTCCTCTGTCCTGAAGTGACAGCTTTACCTCTGACTGTGACAAAGCGCTGACACTGGAGACTCCTTCCATAAAAACACATTTCTCCTTTCAGAAAGCTTCTTTTTAATCTGTTTATGTGGAGCGTCAGCTGTACACAAGCGATCTACTATAGAAATGATGACGTATTACTGTGTGTGTGTGTGTGTGTGTGTGTGTGTGTGTGTGTGTGATTGAGGAGCTGAAACAGTCGATGTTGATGTTATTGTCAGTATTTGTGGGCGGTGCAGTGATGATCTGAGACGAGTTTGTTGTGGTTTATCGTCATCTCTCCTTCTCAGTGTTCTCTCTCTCCTCAGAGGTTTAACAGCTGTCATTTTATGCAACTTTAAATTTTACTTCTCTCTTTTCTTTGGGTAGGGGGTATGTCAGAGCTGTGTGTGTGTGTGTGTGTGTGTGTGTGTGTGTGTGTGTGTGTGTGTAGTGAACAGGATGTGGATAAGGGACAAGAAGACGGTGAACTCCAGGTGTGCTATTGTGACATGATTGATCTAAGTTTCACCGTTGGGCCAGGTGTGTGTGTGTGTGTGTGTGTGTGTGCGTGTGTGTGTGTGTGTGTGTAGTTTCACGTTTGTGATGACATCAATTTATTTCCCATCTATCAGTGTGACATCTGCAGTTACAAAGAACAAAGCACAGCTGTAAAACAGACAGAAAATAAATCTTAACCCAAACCGAGAGATTTCTGTGTCACGTGTTAAACCACAGAATATTAATAATTAAAGCAATTTACCAACAAATAAAATCACATTTGCACGTAAATGTGCCATTTCTAGTTAAACATGGAATTTGGATTTAGGATGAAACCCCTGACTGCTTCCTGTATGTCAGTAGGAGATGTTTTGACCTCCGTGTTGGTCTGAAGCGTGTAATTCTACAGCCGCAATCAAACAACCGGTTTACTGGATGAACACAACAGCGGCTCGGTGACGGCGTGTTTCCGAGTCCTTTCAGCTCCTGTTTATTTCTGAGCCAAGCTGGACATGTGGAGACCACAAATAAGAAACAAGCATGTAATTGACCAAAAAAGAACACACCAAAAATACAGCGTTGAGAAAAAACAAACAAAAAAACAAAAAAAGAGGGAGGGAACAATGTGTGTGAGAAAGACAGAGAGAGAGACAGAAAAGGGAAACCGATGGAAGAGGTAGAGATTACTCCCCTGCAGCTGCCCACAGGAAGTGAAGTGTCACCCACAGGAAGTAGGGCACCGGTCAGCAGGGTGCGGCAGGACGAGGGAGATTTTAAGGAAGTCGGGCTCCAGCTGGTCTGCTGCGGCAGAGGAACAGCGGCGTTGTGCCATGGTCATGAGGCTCACACACACACACACACACACACACACACACACACACACACACACACACACAGCGGTCAGTCAGTGGTCATCTCATTAAAGCAGGCTGGCACTGAGGGGTGTGTCTCTCGCCTTGTACATTCCATCTCTCTCTCTCTCTCTCTCTCTCTCTCTCTCTCTCTCTCTCTCCTGGTTGTTGTTTTGAACCACAGACTCCAGTGTGACCAGCCAACTGCACACAGCCCACACTTCTCACACACACACACACACACACACACACACACACACACCCCACAGTAACTGCACTCAGGGCGGTTCAGCTCACCCCCCATACCCCCTCATACCCCCACCCCGCCCTCTCTCACCCCCTCACCCCCACACACACACTCCTATCGTTGTTCCTCCGTAGATCTATAGTGGGACAGGTGTGTGTGTGTGTGTGTGTGTGTGTGTGTGTGTGTGTGTGTGTGTGTGTGTGTGTGTCAATCTGTTCAGTGCAATTCTGAGTGTGCTACACACAGGTGAGTGGGCTATACACACCTCCTGTAGTAACACACTCTTTGCTCTGAATGTACACTGAACACTGTTTATAGACTCTCTCACACAAAGACTCAGCCTAGTCTATAATACATGTTTACTGGCGCATTGCACTACAAATCATCCTGCACTATACACTGCTTCACCCAAAATATCTCTTTTGCACAACTTCATTTACAGTATCTATGTAAAGTTTATGTAGAGTTTTTAAAGTTTGTATAGTCAAATTAATTGTTTTTCTTACACTTCTCTGTTCATATTTATGTTTAACTTGTATGTAGCACCGTGGTCCTACGAGACACGACATTTCATTCCACTATGTATTCACACCTGTAGCAGAATGACAATAAAACTCGACTGGACTTGACTTGACTTGGGTGTGTGTGTGTGTGTGTGTGTGTGTGTGTGTGTGTGTGTGTGTGTGTGTATGTGTGTGTGTGTGTTTTGATGCTGGATTTCAAGGTCACAGTCCCGGACGGAAAGATGTGACATAAACAATGACAGCAAAAAACTCACAACGACATGCGGGCTCACAGCTGTGTGTGTGTGTGTGTGTGTGTGTGTGTGTGTGTGTTTTGCTACTCAGCAGAAAGACAGAGACTCATTCCTGTTTTACAGGATTCTCTTCTACACTCATCCCTGAATTCACTGATGACCTCATAGTTTCTGTGTGTGTGTGTTTATTTTTACAATGTTGTCATGTTTACACTGCAGGTGCTTCTTATTGTTCAGCGATCACAGGAACCCAGGCCTTCAGATCGGCGTTTTTAAAAGACGCCTCTCGCCGTTGTATAGCAGACATCAGATTTATGATGTGAAGAGATCCATGATGCTGAACCAGAACTGAGCCTGTGTTCAGTCAGTGCTCATGAACGTCATCACATTCTTCTCTGATGCTCATGAGAAAGCATTCCACTGTCTGAGGGTGCCAAAATAAACGCCCCACATCTGGGCAGTGCAGTTCTGATGCACTTCTGGGTAAACTGATCTGAGATCAGAGATGGAGTTCGGTTCTGCTCTCGGGAAAAACACAGATATTAATGGATTTGTGAATTTGCTGTAAATGTGAGTTTGTGAGATGAGGATGAGTATTATGATAAGAATAACACACTTCGGGACAACGGAGCGGCGTTACTGTAACCGTGCCCCAAGAGTTTTATTCCTCTTACACCACAGCAGCTTACCAATGATTAGCACTGTATATTTATTAAAGAACAACACATCATACTTACATCATCCACATCATCCACTTATAGTTACGATTATTCTTGTGCAAGTGAGTTCCTGTTGTCACTTACATTAGAGCAGCTATAAACACTCGTTCCCTCACCAGCGTCTCTTTATTCTCTCTCTTCACATTAATAAGACAGAAAAACGCAGCTTGTCACGTGCGTTACTGAGAAACCGCAAAGCAGCGTTAACTCCTCTGTCCTGAAGATGTCAGAAAACTTAAAGCTCCAGCTTCACCTCTGACTGTTACAGAGCGCTGACACTGGAGACTCCTTCCATACACGTTACATAAACACATTTTAGAATTACAGGTTACAGGTTACAGAAAACCACAGCAATGACTTTTAACCCATTTGTGAAAATGTTTATGAATGGGACTATATGAAGGTTTTCACTAAAGAAGCTCTTCCTGAGAAACAGCCACGACACACAGATCCTGACCTTCACCAAATCTCACTGGAGCTGCTGTTAGACTCTTTTTTCTGTTTTTCTCATACGATGAAACCAAAACCAAAAATTTCCCTCGTCATGTTTGGTGTAAAGATGAAACTGAATACAAAGAAAATCCCCCAAACCTGCAGAAAGGTCCGGAGGTGAATCAGTGACACTTGGGGGCTGTTGAAGATCCGTGAAAAATAAACACATACATTTCTTAATGACGATACAAAATCACCATCTCAGCCTGAACCGTATTAAACTCTGCGGTGTGAAGTGAAGATGATGTCCACTTTCACAAACCTCAGAATATACACAAAATAAAGTGTTCTGTGTGGAGGAGAGGACTGAGTGTCTCCAACCTTGTGGTGGAAAACATCTATATCACATGTTTAAACTCAAAATGCTCCTCATCATACTCCATTTTCTTGGAGGGTGCCAATAATTCTGCAAAAGTCACTCTGCAGTATGTAGTGTCGCAGTAAATCACACACAGGTGATGTAATTCGCTCTAAATCTTCTGGCACGTGGCCTGAAACACACTCTTTCAACACGGCTCTCATGTGCTCCAAGCGCTGCTTTGATGGCGTTCGTGGCGGATTAGTGGAGCACGTAAACGCTTCAAACGTCTCGCTGAGTGAAGCGGGAACTCGCCTGATGGACAGCTGGACAACTTCAATCCCACACACACACACACACACACACACACACCTGTGAGGAAATGAAGGTCAAATACGATACAGCAGGTTCACATGAACACACACGGGACGTTCGGGTGTTACAGTTACAGATGACTGTAAATCTACAGCTCGCAAACTTCTTCTCCTTAAATACAGCAGCAGTTTAACTCTTCCTAATGAATTCATTATTAATTCTGCTTTAATTAG
>JAKKZN010000016.1:223805-226405 GCA_033441825.1 Pangasius elongatus | reverse complement strand
GAGTTACTGTAGAGCAGGAGAGTGTAGAGTTACTGTAGAGTTACTGTAGAGCAGGAGAGTGTAGAGTTACTGTAGAGCAGGAGAGTGTAGAGTTACTGTAGAGTTACTGTAGAGCAGGAGAGTGTAGAGTTACTGTAGAGCAGGAGAGTGTAGAGTTACTGTAGAGTTACTGTAGAGCAGGAGAGTGTAGAGTTACTGTAGAGTTACTGCAGAGCAGGAGAGTGTAGAGTTAGCGAGCCTTTAGTGGTCTCTGTGTCTTCAGCTCTTTAACGTGCAGCACGTGTCTGAGGCTCGTCTTAAACGCATCCCGGAACGTAGCGCTCTTTCATGTGTGTTTATTCACAGCAGGAGATGGCTTGCTCTGTCGTTCCTGTTTTGCGCTGTTGCCCTCCTCTTCCCTCTGTTGCTCAGGGTTCTTTCCAGCATGTCACTGGAGGATCTGATGAGGATCTGTCACTCGCTCTCTAGAGTTTATCTCCTCACGACTCGTCACTGTCTCCTACCTGACTTCATTTTTCTCTTTCTTTTTTGTGTTTGCCAGATTCTTCTCCAACACGTCCTTCGAGGGGCTGACAGGTCGTGTGAGTGTGCATCCCTCCATCTCTAGAGTCTCCACCACACATGGGTTCCACATTTGGAGCCTTCAGAGGGACGCTCTAGGTCAGCCGAGCTGGGCCACGGTGGCTGAATGGCGTTCTGGACACTTGGAGATGGATAAGAAGAGCATTTGGCCGGAGATAATGAAACATGAGATGGATCAGGATGTGACTGTCCAGCCAGGAGGACGTTGGAATCCCGGACTTCCTGTTTCTGGGCACAGACTCCGCGTTGTGACTTTGGTGGAGCATCCGTTTGTTTTTACCCGCAAGGCTGATGAAGATGGCCGATGTGCAGCTGGACAGCTTTGTCTGGACCCTCGAACCAACAACTCAGACATTCTGAACCATCTTTTCAGAGATCTGGAGCAGAAAAACAGCAGCTCGTTACCGTCTGAGATGATCAAATGCTGCTACGGATACTGCATCGACCTGCTGGAGAAGCTGGCTGAGGATATGCGGTTTGATTTCGAGCTCTACATCGTAGGGGATGGAAAGTATGGAGCGTGGAAACATGGGCAGTGGACGGGACTGGTGGGGGACCTACTGAGCGGCGCGGCCGACGTGGCCATCACCAGCTTCAGCATCAATTCAGCGCGGAGTAAAGTGATGGACTTCACCAGCCCGTTCTTCTCCACCAGCCTGGCCATCCTGGTGCGCAGTAAGGACACGGCCGCGCCCATCGGAGCCTTCATGTGGCCGTTACACTGGTCCATGTGGGTGGGGATCTTCATCACGCTCCACATCACTGCTCTTTTCCTCACCCTCTACGAGTGGAAGAGTCCGTACGGAATGACGCCGCACGGACGGAACCGGGTCCGAGTCTTTTCCTATTCTTCTGCGCTCAACCTCTGCTACGCCGTGCTGTTCGGAAGAACCGTCGCAAGCAAGACGCCAAAGTGCTGGACCGGCCGCTTCCTCATGAACCTCTGGGCCATTTTCTGCCTGCTGGTGCTGTCCAGCTACACGGCTAACCTAGCGGCCGTCATGGTGGGCGAGAAGATATTCGAGGAGGTGTCGGGAATTCACGATGCCAAGGTGAGACAGTGAACTCGCTGATCTCTCCGACGTGTCGTTCTTTCAGACGGAGAAACGCTGTGATGTAATAACGCCATGTGCGCGTCCTCCGTGTTTACAGCGGCTTTATAACTGCAGATCAGCAGCTAATACATCAACCGATCTGTGAATGAAAAGGAAAAGTGTAGCAGAAAAAGTACGGAAGAAATAAACAAGGGAAAGAAAATGTAAATAAAAAAAGAAAGAAAAGGAAAAAGGAAGGATAAAAGAACAAAGGAAGCAAATTGAAAGATAGGAAAGAAGGAAAAGTATGAAATAAATAAAGAAAGAAAGAAAGATCGGATGAATAAAATAAATGATGGTGGAATAAAATGAGGAAAGAAATGAAAAAAGATGCAAAGACAGAAAAAAGAAAAAAAGGGAAAAACAAGAAGGAAGGGAAAAAAACCCAAAGCAAATAGAGAAAGAAGAAAGAATGTGATTTAAAAAAAAGAGCAAAGCTAGTGCTAGTAATAAAATAAAAAAAATAATAAAGAAACAAAGAGGAAATAAATGAGAATCAATAGAAAGGAACATTTAACAAGAAGAAGAAATGAAAAAGGAAAGAAAGAGAAAGAAAGAGAGGGATAAAAATAAATGCAGGAGGGATGAAATATGGAAAGAAATAAACAGATAAGTGCTGAAAGAGAAGGAGAATTTTAAAAAAGGGGGAAAAATGAGAAGGAAACAAAAACTAACAAAAAACCAAAAGAAAATAAAACAATAAAGTGGAAGGAAGAAAGAAAGGATCAGTGGAAAGAAGGAAATATTTAAAAAAAAAAACTACAACATAACAAGCAAAAAAAAAAAAAGAAAGGTGGCGCTGTTCCACCGAGCGCGAGCTGAATGGAAGCTGCTGATTGGTCAGCTGCTCTGACGCTGATTATGACCTCACACGTGTCTCGGCTGTGTTTAGGTGGACTAGCGGATGAATAAATGCCTGGTGTG
>JAKKZN010000016.1:211305-218805 GCA_033441825.1 Pangasius elongatus | reverse complement strand
CAAGGTGGGACGAGTGACAAGACATACGGCGAGATAACCGAAAGTTACAAGGTCTCAGCTTCACAAAAGGAAACGTTCTGCTGCGGGGTTCTACATGCAACCTTTTCTCAGAGCAACAACCAAAAAAACCCTTAAGGGGTTTGATCTGAGTGTAATGTTGCATGAATAAGCAAAACAGTGTAAACTAGAGAAGAACCTTTGTGTTATCTCCATTCACATCCTAAGGTTCCTTAAAAGTTCATTGAATTGGTGATGGATCTAGCTTCCTTGGAACATCTTCTGGTGTACTTTTGAAGATTCCTGCCTGGAACAACCAAATGGAATGTGTACACACCTTTTAAAGGGGATCTCTGGAGCGTTCATGGTTTTTATCTTCTCATAGGGAAACTGTTGTAGGGTTCCCTCAGAGGAACAACTGAAGAACCTTGAACCATTCTCTAACAGTGTGCTTTAGGTTAAAGATTAATCTTTAACGTTGAGTCGTGAAACAGAAGATTGAGAACGCCTGTGTCCTCTTTAATCATAGTTTTGCCTCCATTCTTTAAAAAAAACCAGGTTCCTGAAGTGTTCTTTGAATGGTTCCAGGTTCTAGCCTTCCTGTAACCTCGTCGGGTTTACCTGTGAGGGCTCCTGTCAGCTGACATAAACCCTTTCACTTGCTAGATGGAACTATTTTTATAAGACGATGGAAAAAAAACGATGAGATGTCAATAAGGTTCTGGCTAGATACAGAGAAATGTGCCTAGATTCTAGATTTTAAGGTTCTGGATTTAAGCTTTTATTAAGAGTGAATGTTACAAATCTACAGGAGTGTAATTTAGAGAAGAACATCCTGTGAACTGGGACGTGGACTGGACCACACTGAAGAACTTCAATTCCCTAAAGAACATAAAGACGAAATGTTGGACGGGTTCTTAACCATGATACCTGCTAACAGTTTTAATAATAAACACTAAAGTGTGTTTCTCCAGCTGTGTAATAAAGGGAACTTAAATTACACGTTCAAACACCCCCGCATTGGACTAAACCATTTCTTAAATATAACAATGTAGGCGGTTTGTAAATTAGTTAGCTAGCATTGTCTCGTAATTTGGCAGTGTAGTGTAGCTTGAATATATGATGCTAGCTATCTGCCATCTTAGCTAGTCAACCTGCTACATTTAGCATAGTCGGTTTATTATTCATAACAATCAGTAAATATTTGGTGCTGTTTTTTTCACAATCATCGCAGAAAATCAGTAAAAAATAAATCTGTAGTTTGAACGCTAACTGCTCTCGTCTGTCCCTGTGTAATTCACACACTGAGAGGAGACGTCTGTGAGCAGGAGGAATTCTTTCATCACTGAAATCCCAGCCGCTTGTTCTCCACGCCGGCGTCCACTCGGTGTGGTGCCACAGGAAGGTCGCAGGGTCAAAGGTCAGGCACACAGGGTCGATCACCAGTGAGCCGTCAATCAGAACAGCGAGCAGGAAGCGTGTGATTAGGGTTCGGCTCGGGACAGGAGTCGGTCTCACCCGCTGAGCGACTCTTCGCCTCTTCACGCGGCGTTAAAGCTTCGTTTACAGATTAATAACGAACTCTACTGAAGCTGTGATAATGAGGAGTTACTCATCACCTGTCAATCACTCAGCACGGCGTTCACTCTCACATCATTACAGCACAGTAGTGTTATACACATTATACACAAATATACACAAATATACACATTACACAATAAGATAGACTTTAATGGAGCCATTTTCAAAAGTAAGTACCCCCTCTTATTTTCATTTATTCATTATTTTATTTATACATTTATTCCCATTTTTAAGTGACACACTACTGAAATGATTTTTATTTTCTGCACAGGACATCGGATTCATTTTAATATATGCATTATATATAAAACTTTTAAATAAAAATAGAAAAAAATTGAAAAATTCAGGTTTATTGATATCAATAAATGTTCGATATTGTTCAATATTATTCACACTCACAAACTTTAATTTAACTGCTTAATTAAACTTCATAAACTTAAAAAATAAAACAAAATAAAACAAAATAAAAAATAAATTCTACCTCAGTGGCCTTAACACCACTCAACACCCCAGGCTGAAAAATACATTTGCTAATAGGATTTTAAAAACATTCTAGCTGTGTAAACAAACAAACAAACAAACAAACAAACCTCTCAATAAATCCATCAACATAAATTATCCAATAAATTGTGATCTTATGAATAGATTTATTGATCAATTTATTTATTAAAAAAATATTAAATGGATTTAATGATAGATTTGTTTTTAATTTGTCATTTTCCTCTCCTGTACATTTGACTTCAAAATGAACATGATCTAAAGTAAATAAAGTGTATTATTATTATTATTATTATCCGCTATATGATTGTTTATTTCTGTTTACAGTCGTAACCTTTTCAAAGAAGAGACATAAACATTAATGTTTTATAGTTTTTTACTGAACCGTTAAAAATCTCACGGTTCTGTTAAAGTTGCTGCTAAAGTGTGTAGAAGAAATTCAGCTAATGAGTTTTTAGTAGAATTTTAAAATGATGAAATAAAAACTTTATGATTCTTAAACCTGAAATGAGTTTTTATCTCTCTGCATTTCCGATAATCCGTTTAGATTTGTGCAGTTTCAGCGCACGCGCATTAGCCGAGCCTAATCGAGAGTATTTTTCCTGGATCTTGTAGATGTTTTAACCCGAGTGTAGAGAGGTCAGTGATGTTAGCCATGTGTCAGTGATGTTTATTGATGTTCTCATTAACGCAGTATTGACGCCTCGCCCTCCCGCTAACACACACCTCGTCGTATTGAAGCTGTCGGACATCACACACATCTTTTCTCTGTCCGTTCTGTCAGTTACGAGCTCCTGACCCCGAGCTCAACCACAAACACAATGCATTTCCCACACCGAGCGCTGCTGTGAGACACACACACACACACACACACACACACACACACACACACACCATCCAGATGATTTGTGAGCATCTTCATGTCTTAGGTTTTGTTTCTGAAATTCACAAAGATGGTTCTTCTGTAAGTTAAATGAGTTAAATGAGTGAGTATAATCCCACTTCATCACAAACTCGGCACATCGCCTGCATTCCACAGTTTATACAGTAAATCTTACAGAGTTATATTTTCTCTCTGCAGCTCACAGCACTGCAGGAGATTAAGCCTTTTTTAAAATCCTTTTCTTTATCATATTCATATCTGAACAATTTTCAGAACTGTGGGCCCAAAACTGAACTTAAGGCTTCTGATCCGAAATAATCAGACGACCTGCAATAATTTCAAAAATGTTTTTTTTTCAAATCTGAAAGTATTGATCACGAGACATAGCGAGCTCATTTTAAATAACGCCGAGGGTGCCAATATTTTTATCTGTAGTAAAAAACATACCGAGAACGCTGAGTACAAGCTTAAGCTCCTCGGGCGTGTAGCTGACCGCGCCTGCGTGTTAAACACGATGCCGTGAATAAGCACCTGCTCAGGAGTGTTTCTGAGGATCACATCATAAGAAACAACAAACATAAAGTAAAATGTAAATAATTAAAAATGAGAAAAGTTTGACGATTAATTGTGACATTTCCTCCTACATCATGCAGAAAACGTAGATTAAAAAAGAGATAAAATAAAGTTTAGAGTCACTATAATACTGAACATCACTGACCCACACTGTCCACTCGACCAATCAGTGATCTGCAGTGTTTCTAGCTCCGCCCACACGTCCCTGACTATAAAGCCATTCTATTCTATAAACGCTGCTGAGTTTTATTTTTTCACACCAGCTTTAATAAGTAATTTCTGAACCTTTAAACAGGAGGAAACAATCTGTACAGAGCCGTTTCGCTTCAGTGTCCCACAGGAGTAAGACTGACTGACCCAGATTAACTCACTGACTGACCCAGATTAACTCACTAATAGCACTTGTATAGGAATTAGGAGTGGATCAATCCCGTAAAACAGTGTGTTATTGCATTCGACTGATATTAAAGTAAATGAGCTGAGAGTGTGTTTATCTCTGGTTAATACATCACTCCACTGAGCGGGGAAGGTTGGTTCCCACGTTCCAGTTTTCCACCTGTCGCCTCCCCTCCCCCTGTCAGGGCTGGGCTTTACACACACACACACACACACACACACCTGCTCCCAGGTGTTGTTTACTATTACAGCAGGCTGGGAATCAGGAGTGTCGCTGTCACGCTCAGGCACTTCCTCCTCCTCTAAATAAAACTGACAACAATGTTCAGAAAAACAATAAACACTAATAAACACTAACAAACACTAATAAACACCAATAAACACTAACAAACACTAATAAACACCAATAAACACTAATAAACACTCCAGTGCCGCAGGTTTAAACCGCAGCTGGTCTGATGTGTGGACACGTGTGGAATGTTCTCGTGGAATGTTCTCGTGCCTTATCTCCTGACTCCCGAGCCAACGCCCAGCTCCACACTTCCTCTTCTCAGCCTGATAATGTGAAAATTCCTCGACCAATAAATTTCCCCTGTTCCGGGGAAAAAGGAAAGTGTGTTAAAAAGGGGAAGAAACTGTGGCGAGGCTGTGAGAAGGCGTGTGAGAACGCGGGACACGTCAGGGGAAACGTACAATAAACACTTTTTCTAACAATAAAGTGGAAATCCTGAAGAACCTTCCAGAAACGCAGAGAGAAAACGCAAGCGATAATTAACTTACACTCCGGTGCTATTTTACACTATGGTGCTAAGTGTAACAGTGCTACACAAATAAATACAAATAAAATAAAATAGAAAACAAAAATATACAAATAAAATTTATTCAGTTGAATAAAATAGTAAGAGCGAATGAAGGATGAGTCACTAATGACAGGAAAGAACAATAAAAAACGGATGCTTTAACAAGAAAAATATTATTTTGTCCCTATGAAAAAGGTGTTTCACAGTATACAGTATAAATATCTATAATATAAACAAACAAATAATGATTTTAATCAATCCATCAATATATGCTGAAATAAATCCTTCGATAAATGAATATAGTCACAAGTTCTCCAATAAATGATTAACGTGTTAATAATAAAACATTACGAGAAGAAGTCTTAAGCATCCTATTTTAGTACAAATGTTGTTATAGATGTTTATTTTATGATTTTTGTGTTATTGATTCAGTACAAAAACATTTTAGATTCCAAACATTAGTTTTCCAGCACAGAATGAAACGCTACAGAAAAATGTTTGTGTATAAAAGCAGCGTATTACGTAACAGAGCTGCAGAGTCGCCAACGTTCTCAGANCGAACCCGACGCTACAGAGAACCCGACGCTACAGCGAACCCGACGCTACAGAGAACCCGACGCTACAGCGAACCCGATGCTACAGAGAACCCGACGCTACAGCGAACCCGACGCTACAGCGAACCCGAAGCTGCAACGAACCTGACGCTACAGCGAACCCGACACCACAACGCGATATCACACCAAATACTGAGCGCGTTCGGTTTATTACTGTTTACGGCACTTTATCGTATTTTTTATGCAGAAATTTTAAATTGCATTATTTTTGCATGCATCTTTGCTTTACAGTACAGTACTGTACAAATAAATAAAGTAATAAGCAATAAACTTTTATTATATTATTATTATATTATTATATTATTATTATAGTTATTATTATTATTAGCTGCCATGTGAGTGGATTTCAGTGTACAGTAGTAACCTTGTCGGAGAAGAGACATAAACATTAATGCGCTTTACTGTGATTTTATTCCTTTGTGAGTTTTTTTATTGAAGACATACGCCGATAATCCACAACGCGACAACGCAGAGTCTGCATTATAATCACCTTATAAACACACCATCATGTCTATATTATAAAACTAAGCAATCAAAATCCGCTTACACAACACAACTTTATTCTGTCTTTTTATAAATTACAGCACTAAAACTCTCGGAGATTAATGGTTAGAATATGAGGAGGTGTGCGTATTGAGCGCTGAGGATTACTGACGCTGGTCTGTACTCTGGACACCGTCACATTCGCCTCCTGACCAGTTAAAATCAGCTAATACGCTTCACGTCTCTTTCTCCACACCCTGTCCCCTCCCTCGTCCCCTTCCCCGTCCCCTCCCCGTCCCCTCCCTCGTCCCCGTCCCCTCCCTCGTCCCCGTCCCCTCTCTCCCCTTGATGTGCTGTAAAGTAGATGAAAGAGGCCAGCTGTGTGGAGTTATTGTTGGTGTCAGTAGGAAGCGCTGATGGACCCTGCAGCAGAACAAAAGCCCCTCGGCAGCTCCAGACTCGCTGGCTCCACTCGAGATTCTCTCCCACAAGCTGGACTCTGCAGAGCTATTGTTTCAGCGCAGAGCCCCCGCCTGTCTCTCCCTCTCCCTCTCCCTCTCTCTCTGCCTGTCTCTCCCTCTCTCTCTGCCTGTCTCTCCCTCTCTCACTCTCTCTCTCTCTCACCCACATGCACTCCTACTCTGACCTGAAACAGCCGGGTCTGAGGATGTCACTGAAATGATGGACAGGAGATCCTACAGTACCCTGGGTGGGTGCCAATACTTACGCATACACAATGTTAATGCAGTTTTTATGCTTAATTAAGATTTTTTTTAAATGCTTCAATGTGAATTATAGACTTAAAAAAGAAGATGAGGCAAAAATAGAGAGCAGGTTGAATATGAGAGTAAATTTGATTTCTTTAGTAGTTCATGTAAATGTGTTCATTATTATTATTATTATTATTATTATTATTATTTTAGGTTATAGGTTATTTTATATCATGTCCTGTATTTGTATGTTTTGTTGTATGTGATATTAAATCAGATGAAAGGACCTTTTAGAGAACATGAACAAATAATTAAACACTCTTTGCCAAATAAAATTCTCCGTGTTTGGTGTCTGAAGCCGTTTCTTTATTTCTGCGCTTCGACTGTCAGGCTCATGCAGCTAACGAGCGACAGAAGCTTATAGCTACCAGATTATCGTAACAGCTGCGATACTGCGAAAGAACAGAGACTGAGACCTGCTGCGAGTTTTCACTGTTAATGCGCAGAGTTCTGAATACATTAAAAACAATAATGTTATGGAATAAATACAGGAAATTAAAAAGACATAAAACACAAACTAAATCCATATTTCTGTTCCAGATAACATCTGGAATTACTCCTGTTTTCACACACATGAGAGAGACTGTTAGATTAAATTATGTCAGTATGTTAATATGTAGTATATTCAAATATTTAAAACAGTGATAATGTTTTTAAATCGCAGGGAAGTGCAGGAGTGAGCGGAGGAATGTGCTGTGAGGAAAAGCCTTCAGCAGCGCCATGTTGTGGTCATCTGGGTCACGTGACTCTCACTTCCGCCTCCTGCTGCCCCTTTAACAAACTGCACACAGACAAGATGGCGGCGCTGCACGTGCGCTTTAAACCTCCCCAGTGTGTGTGTGTGTGTGTGTGTGTGTGTGTGTGTGTGAGAGAGAGAGAGAGAGAGAGAGAGAGAGAGAGAGAGA
>JAKKZN010000016.1:180694-198194 GCA_033441825.1 Pangasius elongatus | reverse complement strand
AATAAGGAGAATAGTGGAACTTAACTTGGACAACTATGGAACTGTAAGAACTATGGGATCCAGGGGGCTGGATAAACTATTGGAATAAGGGGAAGTTGGACAAACTAGACAGAAAAAGAGAACAACTAGGTCTATGGAATTGCAGAATCTGGAAAATAATGGATCAGTGAGGACAAAATGTTTGACATGTCTTTGGTACCTGGTAAAATAAAACCAGTACTTGTTAGGGTGCTCAGACTTTTGGTCCTGACTGTAGTTTTGATTCACAATAACTCTGTTTGTCGTAGATTCAGTGATGTCATTCCTTGCCATTGTGTTTGTTTTGTCCTTTTCAGTGTGCATCTTGCTGTTTATTCATACTGTTTAAATTCTGTGTTTAAATGCACTCTGCTAGGCTTTACTTAAATGCATCACCTTTGGTCAGTCTTTCACTGTCCGATGATCTTCAGTTCATAACAGTGACTGTCCAGTTGATTCAGGTCTTCTGTTCTGTGTAATGTTTCAGAAGCAGAGATGGTAAGATGTATGTGAAGAGGTTTATTTGAGCTAATCTAAAAATCAGATATCAAAAAGCAGATAGTGTAGTCACAGGCTAACCCATAATTCTAATGTAAATGGACGAACTAGAGTCAAAACCATGTTATAACTATAACAGGATGTTAGCAGAACATGGAGAAAAATGCAAGAACTAGGAGAACATTGATGAAATGGAAGGGATTTAGAAGAACACAGAGATGTAGGAGTAAGTAGAGGAATAAGGAAAAGTAGGGAAACTAAAGGTACAAAAAGTATGGGAATTAGAGGAACAAGGAGAACTAGGGGAACTACAAATACAAGGAGAAGTAGAGAAACTAGAGGAACAAGGAGAAGTAGGAGAACTAGAGGAACAAGGAGAACTAGAGGAACAAGGAGAACTAGGGGAACAAGGACAAGTAGGAGAACTAGAGGAACAAGGGGAACTAGAGGAACAAGGAGAACTAGAGGAACAAGGAGAACTAGAGGAACAAGGGGAACTAGAGGAACAAGGAGAACTGGGATTATCGAATAACTAACAAGGAAAACTAACAGAACTATGGGACCAGGGTGAACTAGTTGCTGCTAGAGTAACCCGGAGAAGTACAGGAAATAGAGGATAAAAAAAAAATCTTCTCCTAGCATGTGTGCGTCTCTTTTCTCAGCGTGTGTGTGTGTGTGTGAATTCTGAATTGTGGGCGTGTCTTTATGTGTCTCCGTGGTGACACGCTGTTCTGTTTCCATGCTGATGCTCAGAGGCTGGTGCTGATGAACATGCCAGTGGACGCAGAGATGACGGTTCACTTTACGTCCACTCTGATGGCTCTGATCCGCACTGCGCTGGAGATCAAGATCGCACGAGGTTTCTGTGACACACACACACACACACACACACACACACAGTTGCTCCAGAGTGTATTTACAAGGAACTCACTTTTATACATAATACAAAGTGGTGGTGTGTGTGTGTGTGTTTAGGTGGAGAAGACCGTGGACAGATGGACATTGAGCTTCAAAAAGAGATCAGCGTCATTTGGCCGCACCTCTCCCAGAAGACACTGGACCTGCTTGTGCCCATTCATAAAGGTCAGAGGTCACGACCCCGATCATGACCTGGGCAACAGATTCATATCTCATTACACTCAGTGTCCTGAAGTTAGAATTTACTGTAAGAAGGACAGCTAGGAGAACGATATGGACAGCACCATATATATATATACACATATTTTTCATTATAAATTACATTTATTTATTTATTTTTTAAAATGAAATTAAATTTAATTTCCTTTTTTTCTTCTGTTTCTTCTCCAGCGAGTGACATGACGATCGGGAAAATCTACGCCGCCATGATGATCATGGATTATTACAAACAGAACAAAGCTAAAAAACTCAGACAGCAGCTGGAGGAACAAGTAATGCTGATCACACACACACACACACACACACACACACACACACACTGAGTTTACACTCTGCTTCTTTTATTGGTGTATGTTTAAACCGTGTGTGTGTGTGTGTGTGTGTGTGTGTGTGTGTGTGTGTGGCAGAAACATGCCCCGATGTTCCAGCGCATGGACGCCTCGTCGTTACCGCAGGAAATTCTGTGCAGCGCTAAAGCTCTGCCGTTCCTCACACACAGCGCAGGAAACGCTCTGTAAGTACACTTCACACTCTGTGTGTGTGTGTGTGTGTGTGTGTGTGTGTGTGTGGGTGTGTTATACAATCATCATCTCATTAACACACACTTTACAAGGATGAAGTCAGTGTTTTAGTGACCGTTATCGACTAGAGACGTGTTACAGCAGGACACAAAGGGGAAGAAACACACAAAACGTCTGAACGTCTGACTGTTAGGGTTCTCTGATAAAGACACACTCTGGTGTGTATGATTTTAAAAAGAATTTTAAATAACTTTTTGTTGTTGTGTGTTTTCAGGACGAGAGGCGGTTTCGTGGCGTTGAGTCCCATTTCTCCTCAGGAACTCTTCATGCAGCCAGTCACACCAGAGCAAGAGGAGGAGGAGTACACACCCCACTTCAGACCCCAGCACTCCCCCAGCACGGTAACACACACACACACACACACACACACACACACACACACACACACACACACAGGACTATAGTCAGAGTTAGTGACTTAATATTTCCGTGGGGAAAGTTCCTGGTATTCAGAGTCGGGTTACGCGGCTGCTAATAGGAGTCTCCAGTCTATCACTGCATGAGCAGAGCTCGCTGTAATCCTCATTAATCACTGGCTTAATTTAACAAAATGGCTTCCACACTCATTATACAGCGGCACATAGAATAGCACTTGATCCAGCGCAGCCTGTTATTTTACATTTTGTGGATTCTTTTTTTTTTTTATAATTGCACTCCGACAGTTACTCATGCGCACAACTTAAATCAGCTGCGATACTAAATCGAGGTCATGTGATAGAGGGATAAAAGAAAATATTAAACTATTAAATAAGACACAATTGTATATTATCGTAAGCTTTCTGTTTATAAATTATGAAGAGGTTACTGAGAAAAAGAAAGAAAGAACGAAAGAATAGAAAGCAACAAATAAGGGAAAAAGTTTTGAAAGAAAGAATGGATGAAGAAAACAGAATGAAACAAACAAAGAAAAGAAAAATATTAAGAAACAAAAAAGTAATAAATAAGATCAGGTTTTTCAAGAAAGAAAGACTGAAATAAAGAATGAATAAAGTTAGAAATTAGTAAGAATGATGGAAAGATGGATTTAAAAAAAGAAGGAATGAGAAAGAAAAAGCAGAAGGAAACAAAGAGAAAAACAAAACAAAGAAAAGAATGAACTAAAATGGAAGAAGGAAATGAAATGAAAATGAAGGAAATGCGTCAATATTAAAGAAAAAAGTTAGGAAAGAAGATAAATGCGATAAAGAAAGATGAAAGAAGGACAGATGAGCGGCGGCAGTGACATGAGGAGGTGAAGAGGAGGTGGAGAGGAGGTGAAGAGGAGGTGGAGAGGAGGTGAAGAGGAGGTGGAGAGGCGGTAAAGAGGAGGTGGAGAGGCGGTAAAGAGGAGGTGGAGAGGCGGTAAAGAGGAGGTGGAGAGGAGGTGGAGAGGAGGTGGAGAGGAGGTGAAGAGGAGGCGATGTGAACAGAACCCACTCCTGTATGTTCTGCAGGTGAACTCGGAGAAGAAGCTGATGAAGCGCTCGTTCTCCACCATCGGGGATCAGTGTGTGAACGGAGTGTGGCAGGAAGAGTTCTCGCTGGAGAGAGTGAGTCCTGAGCGGCTGGAGAGACCGCGGCAGCGCAGCTTCAGAGGTCAGAGGTCATCAACTTCATAAACACCAAGAAGCACTGACGAGTCCTTAAAGTGTTATTTTATACTTTAAAAAAAAAAGATAGTAAGCATAATAATCAGAGGCAAAGCTGTAACTTTAAGATTTCCAACATCTTCAGGGAAAGAATCTGTATGTTTTATCCATTTATAGTTACATTTAATGCTCTGAGAAACAGACGAGTTTACGCTTCTTTCCGGTTTCTCAGTAACAAGCTGCATTTTTTTTGTCTTATTAGCTTCAAGAGAGAGAATAAAGAGCGGCTGGTGAGGGAACGACTGTTTATAGCTGCTCTAACATACGCGACAACAGGAACTAACTTGTTTCGCAGAACATTAAATGTAACTATAAATGGATAAAAAAATACAGTGTCATTCTTTAATGGATAAAACTATACTTAGTGAATTGCTGTGGTGTAAGAGGAATAAAACACTGAGGGACATCAACTTCAGGGTGTAACAGTAACTCTGTACACACACACCACACACACACACACACACACACACACAGAGAGTTCAGAATAACGGTGTAGAAATAAATCTCTAATTTTAACAAGAAGAAAAGAATCTAGGATGGAAGGAGGAAATAAATAAGAAGGAAAGATGGATGGAGATGTGAAAAGGGGCGGAGCTTCAACACAAGACAGCTGACCTGTAACTGACAGGATGCAGGAGAGGAACTTGACCCTTTGGTGTGTGTGTGTGTGTGTGTGTGTGTGTGTGTGTGTGTGTGTGTGTGTGTGTGTGTAGGTGTCAGGTCGAACCTCAGAGAGCCGGTGTGTAAGGAAAGAGGACGCTCGAAGGAGAGGAAACACCTGCTGTCACCTGATCCCTCACGCTGCAACTCTGAGGAGAGAAACCAACCAAGAACACACGACACACAACACACACACGCGCGCTCACCCAGCGAGGGGAGAACACACACACAGGTATATACACACACACGACACACAACACACACACGCGCGCTCACCCAGCGAGGGGAGAACACACACACAGGTATACACACACACACACACACACACACACACACACACACACTCTAACCCAGCGAGGGGAGAACACACACACAGGTATGAACACACACACACACACACACACACACACACACACACACACCCACACGAGAACACACACACAGGGAGAAACACACACACACACACACACACACACNACACACACAGGTATACACACACACACACACACACACACACACACAGGTATACACACACACACACACACACACACACACACAGGTATACACACACACACACACACACACACACAAGTACACACACGTACAGGTACACACACACACACACACACACACACACAGAGTCCGATAGGTGGAAAAGTACTTAAAATTTACTGAATCGGTGAAGGTCTGACGCCATCTTCACTTTTTCTTCACTTTTATTTTATTTCTTTTATTCTCCCAGTTTTACGCTCCGTTTCTCTCAGTGCACAAAAACGTTCCCTTTGAGTTTGTTGGCACATGTGCAAAACTAATCACTTACACCAGCGAATGGGGCCTCAGTGTGTGTGTGTGTGTGTGTGTGTGTGTGTGTGTGTGTGTGTGAGGGGGAACTGACTGTGAGAGAACACAGTGTTCTTATAGATCATGTTCAGTGTAAGGAGGAGTTTATGTATCGCTGAGCGTGCACACAGACACAGAGGAACTTCTCCTGATTTCTAGCACCGTTCTCTACAACTCCACACACACACCAACTCCACACACACACCAACTCCACACACACACCAACTCCACACAGACACCAACTCCACAACACACCATCTCCACACACACCATCTCCACACACACCCCAACTCCACACACACCAACTCCACACACACCAACTCCACACAGAACAAAGCAAACAGCAAAGCTCTCGTGCCAAACGTGAGGAAGCGTGACGATACTGCGGCAGGAACACCAGCCTTCGACTGGTGGAGCAGAAGCACAATAAAAACTTTTCTGATGGTTTTTTTTATTTTTTTACTATTTTAATTTCTAGAATTCTAACTTTATACCATGAAAAAGTCGAGTCTGCTTCAGCATCAAGCAGATGAAGTAATCACTCTGAGTAATCCGGGAATCTTTGGACTGAATCAGTTTTTCAACTTGATTCCAAAGAGCTTTTAAGTGAGGAATGATTTGATTCAGTAAACAGCAGATTGACTCAGTGACTCACCGACAGGCGTGAACAGTGTTCCTGTAAGAGTTCTTCAGCGGATTTCTGCGTTAATGTCACGCTCTAATCGAGGGATAAGGTTTAGATTTGATTTGTGACCAGTGAGGATGATCGTTATAAGGAGTATTTTGGAGATAATGTTGAAGATGAATGAACGTTAAAAACGATTCAGATACGTCCTCCGTCGTGTTAATATCAAGAGACAACTTTCTCTCCATCTTTACCTGATTGCTGAGCTTCTTTTCTTTGTGTGTGTGTGTGTGTGTGTGTGTAGGAACAGAACACCTTATGGGAAGAACCGGTTTGCGTGGAAAATTGAGGAGAACCCCCCTGCAGACTCTGTTTGATGGAGATCAGGTGATTATAGCACTCTAACAGGATTTATTTTTTTTTTATCATTTTACCCTTTAAGTGTTTAACAAACCGCTAAGGTGCTTTTTATGTAGGAAGATCTCGTAGCTCTTAAGAAAATAAAACCCCAAACACACACACCACCCACATTCCAGAAAGCTCCCCCGGTTTCCCCGCTGGAGAACATCGTCAGCTCCGTGAAGTTCCAGAAAAACTACAGAGAAAGGGAGCTGGCGCACAAACTGGCTGTGCGGTTCTGTTCAAGTTCAGAGGGATTTTTTTGTGAAAAACTCCACGTGTACATTTACACACACACACACACACACACACACACACACACACACACACACACAGTTATTTATGAGACGTGTGTGTGCAAGAAAACGTGCTCAGCTCAGAGCTCAGTTTATGATGATGAACAGTTTTGTTCCTGTTGCCTCCTGCTGTGTCAGAGATAAAAAATGAAAACACTTTATCATGTAGACGTGGAGCGAGGTCGAGCTTTAGGTGGAGATCGGGTTTCAGTGGCAGCTCGGCGTGTTCATGTGCTGCACAGGGGACTCGGTCCCTCGGGATAAAAATGAATAAATAATCAATAGAAGTGATTTGTAGCTGTTACTCCACAGAAATGTTCAGAAGGTCTGAGTTTCTCCTGAGTTTCTCAGAAGTCCACACACAATCATAATGTTAAGTCATCTTTACCGTGTCGTTACGAGAACCAGAGGAGTGTTACGTCACTTATAGTCGGATTTTCCAGAAGAACAGGACGTGGTGTGTCATAAAGAAGTTCCTCCTCAGATTAATGCACAAGAGTCCCGTTTAGAGGAAACATCTCTGAGTCAGGATCAAAACCACAGCAGTTTCATCTTCCCCTTCGTAAGCACATCATGTGGGCGGAGCTACAACTACTGCAGGTCACCGATTACTGACGGAAACGTCTACATAAAAAAAAAAAAAACTCTACACAGGGTATAACGTGACATTCTCCGTTTTCACTAGGACTAAAATATTGGCACCCTTGTCTTAATTTCTCCATTAATCCAAACTCTGTCACAAAGAAAATCATTTATCAAATTTCAAGTTGTAGTTTGTAATCATGTGCATCACTAAACTATTAATTATACTAGTAAACTATTAATTAATAGTAATTGACCTGGCAGGCAGCAGGAGGCGCTCCACGTTTCTAACTTTAGTGTTTGTCTCCTCAGTGGGATCACTCTGCTGTTGGGATGACGCTACAGGCTCGTCGCTTGTTTCTGGACAAAGCATGTCGCTCTCACACTCGGAAGCGGCGTGTCCTGAGCCCTGAGGACCTGCGCCACCTGCTGGTGGACGACCGACACGATCTGCTTTACTGCTATGTGCCCAAGGTGGCCTGCACCAACTGGAAGCGAACGCTGATGGTCCTGACGGGTGACGGACGCTACCGTGATCCGCTCGCCATCCCTGCTAACAAGGCCCACGCTCCGGGCCAGCTTCGCTCGCTCTCCGAGTACTCCAAAGCCGAGATTAACCACCGTCTGCGCACCTACCTAAAGTTCATATTCGTGCGAGATCCTTTCGAAAGACTCGTCTCTGCATATCGCAACAAATTCACACGGAGCTACAACACGGCCTTCCACACACGCTACGGCACCAAGATCGTGCGGCGTCACCGCGCCAACCCTCAGCCTGAGGCGCTGCAGAAGGGCAACGACGTCTCGTTCGAGGAGTTCGTGTACTACCTGGTGGACCCGCGGACTCAGCGCGAGGAGCCGTTTAACGAGCACTGGGAGCGAGCGCACGCTCTCTGCCACCCCTGCCTCATCCACTACGACGTGGTGGGCAAATATGAGAGCCTGGCACAGGACTCGCGCTACGTGCTAAAGCTAGCTGGGGCAGAAGGAGAAGTGGATTTTCCAGCTTCATCTAAGAGCACGAGGACCACTGAGAGCATGGCGGCCAAGTTCTTCAACAACATCAGCCCCTTTTACCAGAAGAAGCTGTACAATCTGTACCGTATGGACTTCCTGCTCTTTAACTACTCAACGCCAACCTACTTGAAGTTCAGATGAGATGAGATGAGTGGCGTGGATTTTAGACACCACTGTTTTACATTTTGTGGCTGTTCTGTGGATCTGCTGCTAGCGGCTCTCAGAGAAACTCTTGGAGAACTGATTACTGCTGGCGTCCTGCTCGTCTTCTCCGAATGCCTCAGTAATTCCTTTGGCTGTATTCCGTGCCAGCTGAACTCCCGAGTACGTGCCTTTGTTCTCTCAGTGTTGACGAACTGGAGCGGGATTCTTCATTAGCCGACAGAGAGAGAGATTTTCACACCATTTAATCTCCTGGCCATATTTTTTAAAAATATATATTTATGGTTTTTATGTATTTATTGTAAACTTTGTACATTGAACTGAAGTCTAAGTTTGTACTCAGAGCTGTGAATCTTTCTTCCATAAAAACAAAACTTGACCAATCAGAATCGATCCTCCTCTTTTCTGGGTTTGTTCTGCTTTCACATCGGCGCCCTCTACAGGCCGAGCTACCTCCTTTACCTCCTGAACCAGGAGAACCTCTGACCTGCTCGGGTTCAACAGGTTTAAAAAAAACCTCATGTTTCCACTAAGAGTTTTCTGAAGTGGCACTCAGAGTTTCCAGACCACACGCTCGGTTAACAAGGAAGGAGCTCTGAGAACTTGGGCTGGAGTTGTGGGTGGAGTTTTAGTTGGAGATGTTGAATAGTATTGAGGAGATGAGGAGGTTCTGCTGCAGAAACAGCTCACAGTGTTCCACTAAATGGAAACCTGGACATTTATAGGAAGAAGACTTGAAGAAAGTTGGATCTTCAGGTGTGATTTTTCTACCAAACTTCAGATATTTTATTAAAAGTTCCATTAAAAGTTCCATTAAAAGTTCCTAAGTAAAAAAGCACCAACTGTTAGTAAAGTGAAGTCTGTTTATAGGTTAAGATCTTAAAGATAAGTTCTTAAATTTCTTTCAGTAGTGTAGTGGGGGACGTGTGTGTGTTCAGTAGTGTAGTTGGAGTGTGTGTGTGTGTGTGTGTGTGTGTGTGTGTGTGTGTTATTGTTCTGAGGCTCCTGCAGTGTTGTTATAGTGAATTAAAGCACTAATGCTGCTTCCCCACCTGTCAGCTCACAGGGTTTATAAACCTGCAGTTATTTGATTTCTGCTGCTCGGTTTATAGAAGCGGAATTACGGAGCGATGTTTCTGTAGAAAACGGCTGCCGTGACAGATTCGGACTAAAATCACAGACACACCGCGGGAATGTTTACGTTCCACATCTGCAGATGGAAAACTAATCCGGTGTGAACAGGGCTGTAGACGCCGGCTTCAGCAGCTTCTCTGCTTTTAGCCCTAAAACCCTGTGACTGACGCGTCTGGTTATACACCTCCTCCTCCTCCTTCTCCTCCTCCTCATCCTCCGCCTGAAGATTTATTCTGAGGCTTCAGTCTCTGTTCCAGCGCTCTCTTCTCATTATTCATTTATTCGCGAGCTGGAGGTGTGTTTGGCGTGAACGTGTGCAGGTGTGCGGGTCAGAGGGTTTAACAAGCGCTGAATTAAAGTCTTTCTAAGAGCCTTTGAGAGAGTTTGTCCACTTCTGTCCAGTCCAGCTCAGGAACTGAAACAGGAACCACTTGTTCAGGCTCAGTAAACAGCACAGAGCTGGTTAGCAGCAGAGCTAATCCTGATCACAGCTCTCGGTGAGGAGAAGGTTCAGGACCTCGCGGCACACGCGTCAGGAACGAGCTCGCTTGGAAAAAACGTCTCATTTATCTGTTAGAGAAAACACCAGAATGTGCTGAAGCTGGACTTTATCAGAACCTGATTTGGGTGATTCTGTCCTAGCAGACTGAGAGAATCTTCTGATCATCTTCTGTATCCAGCTTCATGTCCTACATCACACAGTCTTCTCAGAAATCTTCTCAGAAATCACTTCCAGGAAAGATTTAATGCTGGAAATACACGCAGTTTCTCAGCACAGGGGAAAGAATTCGGTCGCGATGCTGCGTCACTCTGCTTCACTGTCGTTCCACTGGATTTATTACTCTGACTCCATTTTTAACTCCTCAGACGCTCACAATCACTCGCAACACAACGCAAACTATATTTCTTTTCTTCTGTCTCCCAGTTCAATCCCAGTGCATTTTTCTGTACATTTTAATTTTATCTATTAAAGTTCTGCATTCAAAGAGATTTTAAATCACCGACCCGTACAGACACAAATCTCACGTCTGTTTCTCTCGTCAGAGTTCAGGTGTGATTTTCATGTTACACACATCGCTGTTACAGTTTTATAACACACACACACACACACACACACACACACACACTGTCCTTGTAGGGTTCTGATTCATTTAATAATCCAGTGTAAATGATCTTAGTCTGAATTAAACAGGTATTAAATCTGAAACCAAGCGTTTTTATTATGCTCTCAATCACAACATTAAATATGTCTTTTCTATTTATGAAAATACTTAAAGTTGACTTTATTTTAAAATGAATACATGTATAAAAAAAATCTCTTCTTGCTGCAGTAGAGCATTTTTATTTTTCGGTTATAAAATTAAATGTTATTTAATTCAGCAAAAGTTAAAATTACACCTGAAGTTAAACATAGATGTGAACTGACTCTTAAAAAATAAAGAAAGAGGTCACTGCCATTAGGGAACACCGCTGCCATGAAGGGGTGTAACTCGGTCTGCAGCAGTGTGTAGGTAGGGGGTACGTGTCACAGTAACATCCACGTGAAGGCCAGGACCCGAGGTTCGAACATCACCCAGACCATCACACTGCCTCCACCAGCTCGCCTTCTTCCCATAGTGCGTCCTGATGCCATCTCTTCCCCAGGTAAGTGACGCTCACGCACCCAACTGTCCGCATGATGTAAAAGAAAACGTGATTCATCAGACCAGGCCACCTTCTTCCACTGCTCCATGGTCCAGTTCTGATGCTCATGTGCCCACTGTAGGAGCTTTGGGTGGAGGTCAGGGGTCAGCATGGACGCTCTGACTGTCTGCAGCTACGCAGCTCCATACGAGGCAAGCTGCACTGTGTGTTCTGACTCCTTTCCCTCAGAGCCAGTGTTCACTCTTTCAGCAGTTTGTGCTACAGCAGCTCTTCTGTGGGATCGGAGCAGACGGACCTTCACTCCTCACACACATCAGTGATCCTTGGGGGCCCATGACCCTGTCGCTGGTTCACCGGTTGTCCTTCCTTGGGACACTTTTGGTAGGTTCTAACCCCTGCACACCGGGACACCCCACAGGATCTGCTATTCTGGAGAAGCTCTGACCCAGTCGTCTAGACATCACAGTTTGGTCCATGTCAGAGTCTCTCAGATCCTCACACTCGCCCATTTTTCCTGCTTCCAACACATCAACTTCGAGACCTGACGCTTCACTCGCTGCCTAATAATCTAATAATCCCTCACCTGTACAGGCTCCACTGTAACGAGATAATCAGTTACTCACGTCACCTGCAGGGGGTTTAATGTTACAGCTGATCAGTGTGTATATCTGAGTCTGATTTATTCCTACATACTTTGCTTCAGTTATTTTATGTATCACACATTAAACTACGACTCCACCATGACAAACACACCTGCAGCAGATCTGTACTTCTTCCATCGAGTCCATGGGACTGATTTTATTCTCCAGTCCGAGGACCTGAGCTCAGAGTTCCAGCGTTTCAGCTCCCATGTCTTTATTTAGAATCGTGTTGCACAAGTGGCAGGATTTGCAGCGGGTTAGTGAACGCTGCAGTGATGATGAACTGTGGATGATATCAGGGGTTTGGTGACGGAGGTGTCTGAGGTGGAGACGCTGAGCGTGTGGGTTTGTTTATTCCAACAGGAGCAGGAGGAACACCGTGTCACTGCTCTCATCTTTCAAGACTGATGGAATTAATCATAAATTAATACGTCAATGCTTTGTGTACAGACAAATGTCCACACGATGTGAAGCGCCTGCACGTGAACGTGTTTCACACACACAGTGTACCGTTAACACACTCACAGCTGTGCAAAATTAGTTTTTAATATAATGCCGGTGTTTTGTGTGCAGCAGATCCGACAGTTATTAGACCAGAACGTTTCTGTGATTAAATCCAGCACAGGAATGAAGGAGCTTCAGCACATTTATTATTAAGTGAATATTAAAAATCTTCGAACACAGAAACTTCAATCACGTCCAGTTTAACATTATATTCAACACCATGACCGTGTGTGTGTGTGTGTGTGTGTGAAATCGACCACAAGGCCATAGAACTGGTAATTGTAAAATGTCTAAATCCACCAACAACTGTTTTTATTTAATCAGATATTAATTACTCAATAATAAACGGATTAAAGGAGCCGTGTGTAATCAGCAGTTTTCCTGAACATAAGAACTGAGAGCCGGCCTTCAGAAAGAGGGGCGGAGTTACACTCACCGGCTTTGGGTGGGGCTCATTTCTGGGTCAGAAAACAATAACTTCCAAAAATAAATTTAAAAAATAATGATAAAAAAAAAAGCTAAAATGTAGAAAGATCCAGATCCATAGAAAAATTATCAATTTTGCAGGAACAAATAAATAAGACAAAAAATATTGTATTTTTTCAACTTTAAAGATTTTAAACCAAAAATCTTTAAACTACAGCGACACCTTGTGGTTCATTTAAACTCTAACACACGGTGTTATTATTATCATTAATATTATTATTCATATTTTTATTTTTATTGTTATTATTTTCAGTCAATAAGGAGAATCTTTGTGTTTTACATCAAAAATGGTGAATTAAAAATAAGAATAAACTCAGTTGTTGTTGGTGATGGACTCTTCTGGACCTTTAACCTCACAGTGAGAACAGTTCTGTACTCCACCTGAGCCGAGATCTGGGTTCTTCCTCACCTGGACCTCTTTATTAAACCTGCAGGTAAGCCAGGGTCCAGTGAACGAGGGTCCAGCAGGAGGTGCTGTGGAGTTCCCGTTCGGTGGGAGGGGGAGGGGGATGGAGAGGAGGGGGAGGGGGGAGGGGGGAGGAGGGGGGAGGAGCTGACAGTCTGATCACAGTCCGAGGCCCTGCAGGAGGAACACGAGGTGGAAGCAGAGCGCGAGCAGGCCGGTTCCCAGCAGATCCCCCAGAGCGGTGAGGTACGGGATGGAGAAGTTATCCGGGTCCAGGCCTCTCCTCCACATGAACCGCACCATCACATCCGCCATGTAGAGCAACAGCGCCACCTGAGGACACGTCCAACACAACACGTATTACCCTTACTCTTCATCCTCTACACACACACACACACACACACACACACACACACACACACACACACACACACACCGGATTACCCTTACTCTTCATCCTCTACACACACACACACACACACACACACACACACACACACACACACACACACCTGAGCACACGTCCAACACAACACGTATTACCCTTACTCTTCATCCTCCACACACACACCTGAGGACACGTCCAACACAACACCACACCGGATTACCCTTATTCTTCATCCTCTACACACACACACACACACACACACACACACCTGAACTGATACTCATCACACACAGCCCAGACCCACAAAAACATACACTTGGTGTTGTGCTTTTACCAGAAAATAATCAACCCCAGGCTGGTGTGATGACGCGGAGTCACTGTTACACCCTGACGTTGATTATTTTCCTCTAACAGCACATCCCCAAGTGTTTTATTCCTCTTACACCACAGCAACGGACCAACTCACAAATTTTAATTTGTTAAAGAATTATATGTCATTTTTATCCACTTGTAGTTACATTTTGTGGATCATTAGTGATACAAGTGAGTTCCTGCTGTCGCTTACATTATAGCAGCTATAAACACTCGTTCCCTCACCAGCGTCTCTTTATTCTCTCTCTCCAAGTTAATAAGACGAAATAATCGCAGCTTGTTACGCACGTTACTGAGGAACTGCAGAGAAGCGTAAACTCCTCTGTCCTGAAGACGACGGAAAACTTCACTAGAAGAGTCCCTGTGAACGAGCCGTTGCTATGGAAACGATGACGTATTAGAACGAGTGCATTAATATAAACCTGCACTACTGTCAGAGCCGCTGCTATAGAGAACTAATCAACACCTTCTGACCAATCAGAATCCAGAACTCTACCACAGCAGTGTGGTGGAATGTGCTTATAATTGTGTGTGTGTGTGTGTGTGTGTGTGTGTGTGTGTGTGTGTACCTGTATCAGTGCAGCACACAGATAGCAGCAGATGAAGGGCGGGGTGATGGGGGCGTGGCCTCCCTGTAACGTTTTGATGGTGAAGAGGAAGACGAGGTGTCCCGGGACGACGAGGAGGAACAGCACACGGGCAGATTTAGAGTTCACTCCTGATACACACACACACACACACACACACATACACACACACACACCTGTTCAAACAGGTTCTTCTGATCCTCCTCATTAGTATTCATGAGCTTGGGTAGTGAGTGAGTGTTGCAGTGATTATTTAGTTCCTCTGCAGATGAGGTGAAGTTCCTGACCTGTAGAGAAGAAGGAGGTGCAGGGGTTCGGCCAGTGCTGCCTCATCTTATAGGGCAGAACTCCAGGAACGCTCCAGAAGTGCAGGAAGGTGGAGATTCTGCTCGCCTGGATGGCCACCAGGTTCCCGCCCACACCTAACGTTAACGAGGTCCAGGAAACACCTGATTAATTATTCACTCAGCACTTACACACACCGCTCATAACACACACACACCGCTCCTCACACACACACCGCTCCTTACACACACACCGCTCATAACACACACACACACACACCGCTCCTCACACACACACACACACACCGCTCCTCACACACACACACACACACACCGCTCCTCACACACACACACACACACCGCTCCTCACACACACACACACCGCTCCTCACACACACACACACACACCGCTCCTCACACACACACACGCCGCTCCTCACACACACACACGCCGCTCCTCACACACACACACGCCGCTCCTCACACACACACACACACACACACACACACACACACACACACACACACTGCTCCTCACACACGGCTCCTCACACAGTGTAACAGCGTAACAGTAACAGGGTTCTGCAGAACACGAAGCTTTTCCAGGTTCTCCATCACAGCTGAAATATTTCCTTTAAGGTCAGCTGAGGTCGTGAAACACTCATTAAGGTCAGCTGAGGTCGTGAAACACTCATTAAGGTCAGCTGAAACACTCATTAAGGTCAGCTGAAACACTCGTTAAAGTCAGCTGAAACACTCGTTAATGTCAGCTGAAACACTCGTTAAAGTCAGCTGAAACACTCGTTAAAGTCAGCTGAAACACTCGTTAATGATGCATTAATTGACCTGATAATCACATGACCGAGTCGTTTACTCGCAGTCACTTTCCTCATACACGATTAAAAACCTCCTCGTGTTTCTCTCAGTAGAAATTCATTATTTTCTTTTGTAAAAGTTTACATTCCTCAGGAGTCGTTACTCCTCAGGGTCGAGATTTCCAAACGTCATGGTTACGTGAGCGAGCGAGCGAGCAGCACACTGAGCGCTCTCTCTCCCCCAGTTAAACCGAGCTGTGCTTTGTGATGCTTTTGGGAAACTCGGCCCAGTTCACTTCCTTTCTGGGAATTTTAAAAGAATAATTAATATTAATACAGTTTCATTACTATTATTATTATTATTATTATTATTATTATTGTTGTTGTTCTATTTGTTAGCGTCAGTAAAATTCCTTTTCTGTGTGTTTTTCGTGTGTCGCTGCCGACTGCAGACTCCAGAGAACCTGCTTTAATTTTACTGGCTCAGAATCACAACCCGCATAAATTAGGGCGGAGTTCATGCAAATGATACGAATATGAGGATAAAACCCTTCCATGGCTACTTTGGATTTAAATCCACATCCATGTGAGAGAATGAACAGATTTCTGCATAGTTTATTCTTCACTTACCTGCACAGGTATATTTACACCTGGTTACAGAAAAATGGTTAAATTATAAATCACTGCTCTCTCGCTCTCACCGTTAATGACGGGAGTGAACACAGCCATGCCCTCAAAGTTCGGATCACTGACGGTCCTGTCCAGAATCAGACCTCCGAAACTGAAACACACACACACACACACACACACACACACACACACACACACACACACACACACACAGGGGTGACGAATACACATCTCATAATCATCTGATCTGGTGTGTGTGTGTTTGTGTGTGTGTGTGTGTGTGTGTGTGTGTGTGTGTGTGTATACCTGCTGATGGACATGGCCACTATAACAGGTTGCCACCCCGAGCGCAGAACCTCTCTGATCTGAACACTGCGACGAGCCACGAGAACCCAGACAGGAATCAGAGAGAGGAAGAACACACACACCAACGGAGACACGTACCACACATCTACACACACACACACACACACACACACACACACAGTAAGAGTGAAGTGGTTTCAGTTTGATACACGAGTTGAATCCTAAAGTCATCCATCTAATCACATAGTTACAGTCTAAGGCATAAAACTGAAGTCGTAGTGTGTGTGTTGTTTAAGTTTGCTTCTGTATTCTTACGTTTTATCTAAACTGCTTCTCCAGTGAAGGTTAAAGGGCTGAGAATACAGGCTCAGCTTCCCTATTTCTAAATGATCATTAAAAATAAAAATGAATGAATTAATTAATTTTTCCAACAGTGCTAAATTATTTTCCAGATTTCATTTTATAAAAAATTAAATGGATTTTAGTAATGTTATCTACTTTCATTCTTTCCTGAGTTTATTTTAAAGAAAATAAATCTTCCTGTGTGAATAACTGCTGATGATTATAATATTTAGCGCTCGTTGTTGTACCTCTGTAGTGGTAGAGTGTGCTGCTGATTCCTGCCAGCAGGGACAGCGTGATTAAATCCCCCAGACTGGCGGCGATGGGCGTGGCCACGTTATCAGGGTTAATGCCCACCTTCCGGGAGCCGATAATCACACCGATCATCACCAGACCTGCACCATAAATCATCACCATCATCATCACCATCATCATCATCATCATCACCAGACCTGCACCATAAATCATCATCACCATCATCATCACCAGACCTGCACCATAAATCATCATCACCATCA
>JAKKZN010000016.1:170175-180667 GCA_033441825.1 Pangasius elongatus | reverse complement strand
TCACCATCATCATCACCAGACCTGCAGCATAAACCACACTCATCACCATCATCATCATCACCATCATCATCATCACCGATCATCACCAGACCTGCACCATAAATCATCATCATCATCACCATCATCATCATCACCATCATCATCATCACCACCACCATCATCACCACCATCATCATCATCACCATCATCACCGATCATCACCAGACCTGCACCATAAATCATCATCACCATCATCATCATCACCATCATCACCGATCATCACCAGACCTGCACCATAAATCATCATCATCATCACCATCATCATCACCATCATCATCACCAGACCTGCAGCATAAACCACACTCATCACCATCATCATCATCACCATCATCATCATCACCATCATCATCATCACCACCACCATCATCACCATCATCACCACCATCATCATCATCACCATCACCATCACCAGACCTGCACCATAAATCACACTGTATACAGACACAATACTGACTGGTAGTGTGATGCTTCATCCCGAGCTTTATCTGTGTCTGTAATCACACACACACACACACACACACACACACACAAACACAAACACAGTAAACACACAATAAAGACACACACACACACACACACACACACACCAATACAGACACTACACACACACACACACACACACACACACTACACTACACACACTACACTAAAGACACACACACTACACTAAAGACACACACTATGATATAGACACACACTACACTACACAACACACACATTACACTAAAGACACACACACTACGATACAGACACACACTACACTATACACACTACACTAAAGACACACACACACACACACACACACACACACACACACACTACACTACACACACACAGTACCTAAGGACAGATTTACCATAAATCATCTACAAGGTACACTACACAGTACAAGACACACACACTACGCTAAAGACACACACACTACGATACAGACACACACTACACTACTGACACTAAAGACACACTACACTACACACACACACTACGGTATAGACACACACTACGATATAGACACACACTACGATATAGACACACACTACACTACTGACACTAAAGACACACACTACGATATAGACACACACTACACTACTGACACTAAAGACACACACAATACGATACAGACACACACTACACTACACACACTACACTAAAGACACACACACACACACACACACACACACACACACACACACACACAGTACCTAAGGACAGTGCACCATCACCAGACCTGCATCATAAATCATCATCATCATCATCATCACCATCATCATCATCATCACCATCATCATCATCACCAGACCTGCACCATAAATCATCTACAAGGTACACTACACAATACAAGACACACACACTACACTAAGACACACACACTAAGATATACACACGCTACACTAAAGACACACACACTACACTACACACACTACACTAAAAGACACACACACTACACTACACTACACACACTACACTAAAGACACACACTACACTACACACATACACACTACACTACACACACACACAGTACCTAAGGACAGTGCGGCGATGAAGGCGGTGGTCACGCTGCTTGCACACAGCACAGCCGCCTGCTGCAGCTCCACTCCGCCTCTGGACATGGCGCCCAGAGCCACCGCCGCCAGCGCTGCCAGGAAGCCCACCACCGTGGCCTGGACCTGGCAACACAAGCACACCTGAGAACCTGCACAGGTAACTCCTCCTACTCACCTGTAGTCTGAGGGTGAGCACGTGGGGCAGCGTGACATGATACAAACCTGAACGTACTGAAAGTACTGGATGTGATAAAACGTTTCATCTCCCTCATTAACATCTACTTAACATCTAATTAACACCTCATTAACACCTTATTACCATCTAATTAACATCCCATTAACATCCCATTAACACCTCACGGACACACCATTAATGCCCTTTCTCCACCTCATTAACATCACAGTATTGTTTCATTTATGTTTATTGATACCACAGAAACATCTCATTAACTTCTCATTAAAACATTATTAACACTCATTAACACCTCATTAGCATTTCATTAACACTCATTAAACACCTCGTTAACACACTATTAACATCTCGTTTACACTGCATTAACACCTCACTGTGGTCTGTGGTGTTTTGATGTAAACTCAGATGTAAACTCCCTGTAGTTCAGGTTCTGGAGATTCTACAGTTCCCCATAAACCCCTCGGCTCACACGCTGACTCGGTGACTGGAGACTCACACTGCCCCCTACTGGACACGCCTAGGGGAAAGTTTCACTTCACACTGTAGGGCTGCAAACACCGACGAGTGTGTGTGTGAGTGTGTGTGTGTGTGTGTGTGTGTGTGTGTTTACCTGTATCAGTGCCAGATTACTGCACACCATTAACCACTGCTGCTTAGGATCATCCATCTGCCCCGTGTTGGCCTGCAGGAGAGAAACACTGAGTGATCAGACACAGAATGAAGGAGTGATTAGACTCAGAGTGGAGACGTGATTAGACTCAGAATGAAGGAGTGATTAGACTCAGAGAGGAGATGTGATTAGACTCAGAATGAAGGAGTGATTAGACACAGAGAGGAGACGTGATTAGACTCAGAATGAAGGAGTGATTAGACACAGAGAGGAGACGTGATTAGACTCAGAATGAAGGAGTGATTAGACACAGAGAGGAGACGTGATTAGACTCAGAATGAAGGAGTGATTAGNGACGAGAGCAGGAACCAGGATGAACACCTCAGTGATCACTTTAAACACGTCCCAGTGCTGAAACACACACACACGCATGCACACACACACACACGAACACAAGCACGCAAAACACACACACGCACGCACACGCACGCACACACAAGCACGCAAACACACACACGCGCACGCACGCACACACGCACGCACGCGCACACACACGCACACACACACTCAGTATTATTCAGTATTAAACTCATCCTGAACTCATTCAGTCAAATTTGTTAAAACAGAAACATTCACAGTGCGTTTATATAAATCTGATTTGGGGCGGGGCTACATGTGTGTTAAATTTGTGATGTCACTAAATTTGTCATGGCAACGCAAAAAGGTTTAAATAAATGAGTGAGAAAATGAAGTAAAGAGACTGAGACTGAAATCCCTCGTGTGTGAGTAATCACTAACGCTAGTGATATTAGTGTAGTAGAGATGGAACCATGGGGGCGTTTCCTAATTTGCATATTCATGCAACTTTATAAATCCTGGTAAATGTGATGGCCGTTTTAAACGCCAAAAACACACACCGTTGTGCTCAAACTATAAAAGGCTGTATCTTTAAAAAACGAATTATTATTGTGAGCATTTTTAACCGTGCAGCTCTCGCGCTTTATCAGTAAACACCTCCAGCAAAAGTTCAGCCAAAAACTACGTTTATATACCGTTACACAAGCTCATTTTTCTTCTTTACTTTCTCATTGGAACGGAAATGAAATGAAAATGAGGGGAAAAAAAAGAAGAAAAATCGGACACTAAATCTGTCCTGAGTCATTTACAAACACGTAATTTTAATGTTTGGCTTTTAGCAGATTTATTTCTGGCTGAAGTTTACAGTTAAATATGAAATGAATCCTATTTTTAATATCATCATAAACATTAACCTCATTACATCATGACAGATGTATTATAAAGAGCGGTAATTAAACCGTGTTGGCGCGTGTGTGTGTGCGCGTGTGCGTGTGTGTGTGCGTGTGTGTGTGTGAGCGACTGCACCGAGTTACAGCGTCTAAAAATAAATCTGATGTTGAAATGATCAGTTAAGAAGCGCAGCACGCGGCCAGCAAGGATAATTATAACCCTGTGTGTGTGTGTGTGTGTGTGTGTGTGTGTGTGTGTGTGTGTGTGTGTTAGCGTCAGAGCTCCAGGCAAAGCTAAAGAAGCTAATCACACACGCGCACACAAACCCACTGAACATGTCTCAGCTGGTATACAGAACGCACACACACACACACACACACACACGTCCCTGATGAACGTATTGCACACTATCTGAGCTTGTGTTTAACTTGTGATGTGATGATAAACACACATTAGTAATAAAATGGTGTCTGTTATGAAGCGTTATAACCTCTCTAATCTCTCTCAATCACCTGTGTGAGGAGCGAAAATACAAAACAATCTAAACGTGAAGAAGAGACACAGAAAACGCTTGTACTTGAACAACGTCCATGAGCATTCCGGCTGCCACCATTCCGAGTCCGGACACCAGGTACGGCAGCGCCACCTGAGCGGCGATCAGGTACGAGCTCTCGGGCAGGAAGCCGTGTGCAGATCGCGTCAGTTTACAGGTGAAGCCTCGCAGCTTACTGCCCTGGTAGCAGAGCTCGAGCTCTAACTGCGTCACCACCATCGTGGCCACGTCATCGCCACACGAGAACACGCCGAGGAACCGGAGACAGAGACGGGATCTGACAGAACTTCAGGAAATCTACGACTCTCCCAGGATGATACCTGCTGCTGAGTGATGTGCTTCTGCTTTCTTTCTTAATGTGGTACAAAAACTTCCGTCCAGGTGAAGAACAGCTTCCCAGTAGAAACACAGATTCCGAGTGTGAGAAGATAAATAGCTGTGTATTTCTACTGCACTGTATTATCTGAGGACTAGGGTCTAGGAAGATGAGGAGATAGGATGAAGAGGTGAAGAATTTAGGCAGACGATCCTACATCCCGAAGAACTCTGAAGAACTCTGAAGAACATCCTTCCATGGAGATCATCATGGAGAATTAATAACATCAAGAACATATCCAGGTATTTCAGTTGCTCTCTGGTCTTCAGATTCGCTTGGTGTTAAAAGTTGAAGGTTCTCCAACTTCTCCTCTGCTACTGATTATTCTCCATACTAACAGAAAGTAATGGCACCTGCTTGTGAACAGAGAAGCTTCTGACACAGAGACTCGCTCACTTCCTTTCCTCCATCCCTCTGCCTTGATATCGAGACGCCACGTCCGTCTGTCCGTTATGGAGAGGTGTGTGTGTGTGTGTGTGTGTGTGTGTGTGTGACGTCTTGACATCGTCACCGATGTCGTGACTCACAACTTCCACAACAGACACTTCATTCTAGCTCCTGTCTCACACACACACACACACACACACACACACACACACACACACACACACACACACGGTCGTTAAAAGGTCTGGTCTACGTCCCAGGTCTGTGAGCTGACAGAAACACATGTTGAGACCTTTTCTTTGCTCTTTCGCTCTTTATCATGTGACATCAGCACACCTGATCCTCACATCTACACCTACATCAAAGCTCCTCTACTCGTTTATTTTCCCCTGAACGTTCGTCACCCGTGTCCTTCACACCGCTCGGATTTATCTCTCCTCTCTCTGCCGTCTCTCTGCTGCACTCCTGTTCTTATCGACACTTAATGGCCTGATTACCGCCAGGGAGAGAGAGAGAGAGAGAGAGAGAGAGAGAGAGGCAGAGAGAGAGGCAGAGAGAGAGACAGATAGAGAAAGAAAGAGAGGAGAGAGAGACAGAGACAGAGAGAGACAGAGAGAGAGAGAGAGAGACAGAGAGAGACAGACAGACAGAGAGAGAAGGAGAGAGAGAGAGAAAGAGAGACAGAGACAGAGAGAGAGAGAGAGAGAGAGAGACAGACAGACAGACAGACAGAGAGAGAAAGAGAGAGAGACAGAGAGAGAAGGAGAGAGAGAAACAATGCAGACAAGCCTGACAGTGGTGCTTTTAGCTGCAGTGTGATATTTAGAGGTGAAGAAAGAGACAGAGCTCTGAGACTGAAACACAACACAGTGATGCAACACAACACACTTCAACACAACACACAACACACTTCAACACAACACACAACAACATACTTCAACACCAAACTAAACACCAAACATCAAAGCAGCTAGCGGAGGTGTTTACAGACATCTTCACGCTCTCCCTCAGACTGTCTGTGATTCCCACTTGCTTTAAGAAATCCCCCATCGTCCGTGTCCCTGAGAAGTCTGCTGTCACCTGCCTGAATGACTACCGACCTGCGGCACTGACCTCCATCGCCATGAAGTGTTTCGAGCGGCTCATTAAAGACCAGATCTGTTCCTTCTTGCCAGACACCATGGCCCCTCTCCAGTTTGCATATAGGAAGAACAGATGGACTGACACCATTGCTCTAACCGCTCACAGCCCTCACACACTTCGACAAGAAACACACTTATGTGCGGATGCTGTTTATTGATTACAGCTCTGCGTTTAACACCATCATCCCATCAAAACTCATCACAAAGCTCAGAGGTTCAGGACTGAACTCTCATCTCTGCAACTGGATAATGGACCTTCTGACCTGCAGACCCCAAGTGGTGAGAATTGGTAACCATTTCTCATCCACACTTACCCTGAGCACAGGAGCCCCACAGGGCTGTGTTCTCAGCCCCCTCCTATACTCTCTGTTCACACACGACTGTGCTGCCAATCACAGCTCCAACATCTTCTTTAAATTTGCTGATGACTCATCAATCCTGGGTCTCACCACAAATGGAGATGAGACGGCCTACAGAGATGAGGTGAGAGCACTATCACAGTGGTGCAATGACAACAACCTCTGCCTCAACGTCAGCAAGACCAGAGAGATGACTGTGGACTACAGGAGGACACAGGAGGTCAGCCACGCCCCCTTATACATCAACGGCTCTGCAGTGGAAAGAGTTAAGAACATCAAGTTCCTTGGTGTGCGCCTCTCTGATGGCCTGTCCTGGTCTCTGCACACCACATCAGTAGTTAAATCTGCACGCCGGCGGCTCTATTTCCTACGGAAGCTCAAAAGCTTTGGTCTCCCTCCCAATATCCTTACAAACTTCTACAGATGTTCCACTGAGAGCATCCTGACGGGATGTTAGGAGTCTCCACAGCAGGTCACCTTCCACTGTCCGCATGTTGATCTGGCACAGGTTTTACACCCTTCCTGATGCAACCCCCCATATCGCCAACATCTTTATCTTTTTTATATATTTTTGTTTGTTTTTTTTTTGGAAGAAGATGAGATGATGTTAAACTTTTGGACTTTACAGAATTTCTTTCATCCTTTTCAGTTTTAAATGTTTTTTTATTATATTTTTTATACAGAATTGCTATTAAACTCAGTTTATCTGCGGTTTGTAAAATGCTGCTGTTTTGCTGGAGGTTTCTGAGCAAACCTGCGTATCACGCTACATATCGAGCAGAAATGCGTTTGAGAATTGTGATATGATATTTTTATCTCTCATGCCTTTGTGACCCAGGAGAGGACGGGTTCCTGTTACAGTCTGGTTCCTCTCGAGGTTTCTTCCCCATGTCGTCTCAGGGAGGACTGAACTAACCTTCCCTTTCACACTGATGCTCCTCTCAGGCCTAGTGAACTAGTGAACTAGCATGAGGATGTGTTTATAATACAGACACAAAACACTTCTGTAAATCGCTCTGGATAAGAGTTTCTGCTAAATGCAAACGTAAATGTTACTCAGTCTGTCCACAATCAGGACCATGCAGGGAAACACTGACAGAACTGAGGAAAATACAACACAGCAACTTGGCACAGCTACAGCACAGACAGCGTACAGCTACAGCACAGACAGCGCACAGCTACAGCACAGACAGCTCACAGCTACAGCACAGACAGCGCACATGTGAACACTTCATCGAGAGGAAATGTAAACGCTAGCTTTGTGTGAGATGAGAAAACACCACAGCGCATAGCCATTAACCTCTCACACAAGAAATGACGCCTCGATGCCACAACAAGACAACAATGGAGACTCAGAGTCGTATTCAGAGCAGAGATCTGCACACGGAGAGGAGGAGTGTGACACTGAAATTACACACTGAAGTATTCACACCTCAGATGAAACTGTAGACTTAAGCGCTATTCAGAAGTTACGTACACTACAGAGTCACACCATCACCTCGATTTCGAATCTCGTGGCTTCATTAAGTTGCGCTCGAGTAACTCTGCAAGCTCGATATAAAATCTAAAATGTAAAATAACAGTCTGTGCTGGATCAAGTGCTATTCTATGTGCTGCTGAATAATGAGTGTGGAAGCCATTTTGTTAAATTGAACCAGTGATTAATGAGATCATTACAGCGAGCTCTGTTCATGCAGTGATCGATTAGTGATACACGAGACTCCTGTTAGATTTATTTCAACACTCGCCATCTTCACATTCATATATCATCTTATTAGTCTTTTATTTTTAAATTGTCCCTTGCTTTTATGTTTCATTTTATTACATTTAACAGGAAAAAAACATAATTCCCTTTTTAAGTCTGCATTCTCTATCCCTGATTCGATTTTTTTTTCAGGTTTAAAGGTGAGTGTTTGAGTTTAAAGGTGATTGTGTAAAATCTCAGTCTCGGACGCTTCTACTTGAGAAAGATCTGGCAACCTCAGAGGTGTGAGCAACACGCAGGTGATTTTAATAATCTGAATGTGGGGAACCAGGAACCTTCCTCACGTAAACACTGACGTAACCTTTAGACTAAAGCTGCTCACCCTGAATACAGCCCTGTGTGTTAAAGATCAACAGAAGCTTCCAGAAGCAGCATCGTACCTGTACGCTGTCCAGCACCATCCCGGCCATGACCATGCCCATTCCAGCCAGCAGGTAGGGGAACATCACCTGAGCGCAGATGGACACGGACGTCTCCTCGTCCACTTTAGCCTGCGCTGTTTTCCTCTTCTCCTCAGCGGGTCTCCGGGGCGAGGAGACAGGAGGAGACGGGAGAACCTCATTGTGTCCGTTTACGCCGCTCGTCTTCTCATTAGAACTCTGTCCTTTCCCTTTCTTAGACTTCTTACGGCCTGCTTTCCTCTGACGCACGTCTTCAGCAGGCATGATGGAGCTTCTCCAGCTGTTTAACCACAGAGACATCAAAATACAACAAAAATTCATATACAAACACTGCAGAAAGTCTCACATCCATCTCCTGTACCGCTTCTCCTACACAGGGTCACACAGAGCCTGGAGCCTCACAGGCGGACGACACACACCGACCCATCGCAGGCCACTCACACACTGGACAAGTTAGAGATGCCAATCAGCCTATAATACATGTCTTAGGACTGGGGGAGGAAACCAGAGTACTCAGAGGAAACCCCCAAAGCACAGGGAGAACATACACACTCCACACACAGGGCAGATGGGAAATCGAACCCCAGCCCCAGGGGTGTGGGGCAAGTGTGCTAACCACTCAACCACTTACTGCTGCTGCTGTGTGTGTAATGTAGGTAAAATTATAACTTACAGCAGTGAGGTATGTAGTAAGAAACACATGCAGGTATAGTTTATTATTAGTTAATAAAGAGTTTAGAGTAATGTTGCACTTGAAGAGCAAAATTAAAAAATAAACACGCCTTGTCAGATTTTTTTTTATTGAATGCAAAAAAAATTAAAAGCCCAAATCATTAAAATGAAAAAGTAATCATTCACCTGTGCTCTCACTGAGTCTACATTAATCCTGCATTCACTGGGTATTATAACGCATCATTACTGCTTCATGCACGCCTCATATCGGCTTTATAATAATCTATAATAACAGAAAACCCAGCGGATAAACACGCAGCTGCCCGCCTTTCAAATCCGCAAAATTCATAAAATAAAGTATTTCCGGTGCTGCTGCCGAGCGCGCGCGCAGTCAGTAAAATAAATAAAAATAAATGAAATGGAGATTAAACTCTCTGCAGCTCCATCCGCTCTGTTTACTGCACCAATCAAACCGCGTCCCAGCACCACGCCACTTCCGTTAAACCTGCTTCACTACCGGAAGCGCCCGCAGAGCGCGTGAATACACGGTGTTGCCAAATCCACAGAAAATAACCACTTTAAAACTTTTCCTTTACGTTTAATATCATATTAGCATATTGTTTTTCCACATGTATATTCACACATTCAAACATGTAAAAGAAAAAAATTACAAAACCCATATGAGGGTTTATAATCTGTATACTGGATGGAGATAAAAATAATTAATATTAAATAATAAGAAATATTTCCTATTGATTAATCAACATTATTGAAGCAATAATTATTATTTTGTATTATTTCCTAATGTAAAGGATTACATTTAGTGTTTCGCTGATTAAATAATCTCATATTTATTGTAGAATTAAGAGAATATCTGTAAACAGAGTGTTTTATATGAAGCCTGTGAACAATTTATTATTATTTTTTAAATGTAATTTATATTTGTTATTGCTAGTTCCTGGATTAGTAAAATTATTTTAGTTAAATTAAATTAAATTTAGTTAAATTTTGACTTGTACTCAAAGAACACTTACATATTCACTCCTGGGTAAAGAAAAAAGATAAATATGAAGCTTTGATGTGAATATGTTTAGAGTTTTTCTCCACTTTAAACTGAGTCTGAATATAAAACATGTAAACAGTATTAAACAGAGTGTAACATCCTGTCACTGCTGTAACACTTCCTCCTGTCACTGCTGTAAC
>JAKKZN010000016.1:129641-137836 GCA_033441825.1 Pangasius elongatus | reverse complement strand
GGATGGGTTAAATGCAGAGCACAAATTCCGAGTATGGGTCACCACACTTGGCCACAAAGTCACTTCACTTCACTACTGTTGGTGCTGATCCAAAAACCTGCAGCTGGAATCTGTGGTGCCGAGTCGGTGGTAGGAAACGCACCAGAAGTTCTGATACTATGTGCTGGTACTTGGTACTGGAAGTTCTGGTACTTTGTGCAGTGAAATAAGATCCTGAGCTGTGTGTCGGTGCTGCAACTTGTTAAACAGGTGCTCAGATGTCCCTCTGTGTGAGTGTGTGTGTGTGCGCATGCGTGTGCACGTGTGTGTTTGTATATGTGTGTGCATGTGCGTGCGTGTGTGTGTATGTGCGTGCGTGTGTATGTGTGTGTGTATGTGCGTGCGTGTGTGTGTGTGTATGTAATCTGATCCTCACTATCTTTCTATGCAACACACAGCTGCAGCTGTTATATACAGTCTGCACTAACACACAGTTCTATCTGTTCTAAAGAGTCCAGGGTTTAGCTTTGGCACAGAGACACTGTGGAAAGTTCCACATTCTCAGTACTAATTCAGTAAAGTTCTCCGTTAGCAGCGAGTCACACAGCAGGCGAGTGCCGAGACCCTCAGTGTGCCGTATCGTATCATTAGTCCAGCTGTGACCGTGACCGGAGTTCCCACTGAGAACGTCCTCGCTGAACCCTGCAGGTGTGTCCGAGAACACGCTCCCAACAGCACGCAGCTCTGTAGAACCAGAACCCAGAACCCGGTCCTGAGCTCCAGCACTGGAGAACTTTACAGTTCTCTACAGGTCCAGTTCTCATTATGGCATAACGAAGAACCGCCGGGTCTCAGGGTGATGTGGAGCTGGAGTTCATTAGATTAGATCTCTGAGTGCGGGGACGCTGAGATGCTAAGCACCAAACGACATGAATACAGAGTGTCGCTAACATCACACACACACACACACACACACACACACACACACACACACACACACACACACACACACTGATCAGTGTGTAAAAATAAGAGCTGGAAAAGTTCCACATTGGCCCTGATTAGGAACATTAACCTGCGATAAATCCTCGGTCACATTTTCACAAAAACAAAGAAAAGAACAAAAGATCAAGAAAAATTGTGATTTGAAAATAAAAATGAGAGAAACGTTAACATTTAATACTGATCAGAAGGCCAGAGGCTTCACATATTAGCTGTGATTCCTGCGCGTCTTCAACTGGTAATGAGTTTTCACCCTGTTCTCTAACTCTAACTCGTTTATAACTCGTTTATAACTCGTTCATATCTCGTTTATAACTCGTTCATATCTCGTTTATAACTCGTTTATATCTCGTTCATATCTTGTTTATAACTCGTTCATATCTCGTTTATAACTCGTTTATAACTCGTTCATATCTCGTTTATAACTCGTTCATATCTCGTTTATAACTCGTTTATATCTCGTTCATATCTCGTTTATAACTCGTTTCCTCACAGACAATTTCAACTTAATCACAGTTTTCAAGCAACAGAACACAAACAGCGCTTTTACACCACACAGCTTGACTCGATGAATTACCCACAATCCCTCAGCACAGCGTTTTTCCCCCATTAATGAGTCGTACTGTAACCTAGGATGTGTGCTGAATGTGGGCGGAGCTAATGATTGGCGATCACTGATTGGTCAGATTATAATACTGTGACTCAGCAGTGTACTGAGTGTCTCACAACCTTTATCTCTTTCACCATTTTATTCTTCTACATGATTAATGAACGCATTTAATGTTTTAGATTTTATTTTTTAAATTAAATTAAATGCTTTCCTCTTGCTGATATTTAGCACTTTTTTAGCACACTAGCACCAGGCTGCTGCGTCTGCTGCGTCTGCTGCGTCTGCTCACTGCATGGTGCATAACAACGTTCTTATGAAGAACTCAAAGAGCACGGTTAGAGACTCAGACGGGAAAATGTGTGTGTGTGTGTGTGTGTGTGTGTGTGTGTCTGTGTGTGTGTGTGTGTGTGTTTATTGTATTTTAATGTTGTCCGATAAAGTTTAACAAAACTCAAACTATGCTGCATTTTCACTAAAGATTAAAGTATTGGCACCCTTGACCTCATTTGGGTTGCTGCCATCAAAACAAACTTGCTTTGTGTTTAATATTTTATACAGAAACACATTTGCAAACACACACACACACACACACACACACACACACACACACACACACACACTGAATTTTTTCTGAATTTTTAAATTTTAATAATCATCCTCATCACTAGGTCTCTACCTCACACCTTTCCTGAGAAGCTCCGCCCACTTTCACAGGTACAGTCGTGCTGATGTGAAGCCGCTGTCTGGTGTTAAAGCGCTGTTAGCTCCATGTAGCTTACATCACAACGACATAGTCCTGATTACGATCAGTAGCTGAGATGAACTCATGTTTTTTGGTTTTGCAGAATTACAGCGTGGAAAATGTTATAATGCGTGATAATGATCAGGAATGTTGATGCTTTAGAGATCCTTTAGGCAGAAACATCAACAGTGAGTCACACCTCTGAGTAAAATATATACTTTCCACAAACCGTCATGTGACTTCCACTGATAAACTGTGAAAAGAAAACTGATAAACTATTAAAACAAAAAGTTCTACAAATACGCTCTCTACAGGGACGATGATAAAGATCCATCAAGTAACACGCTTCAGTTCATCTCCAATAAATATCACAGCACCACCACTGAGAATTTCTCCTCATCTGTGTGTGTGTGTGTGTGTGTGTGACAGGGTTGTGTAAGGTCAGTGTGTAGAGCGTGTCGTCCTGCTGTTTCGTGGAAAGCGGTGGACTTTGACGTGTTTGGACAGGTGATCACTGCGGGCGAATTTCTTCTCACAGACATGACACTGATACGGTTTCACTCCGGAGTGTGAGCGTCTGTGACGGGACAACTCGTCTGACCTCGAGAACCTGTCAGGACAACACACACACACACACACACACACACACACACACACACACACACACACACACAGAGTTTATTAATTAATGGTTAATAGTTCCATCAGGACATTTATTACTTAATATTTTTAGTTATTTTATTTATTTTATTTGCTTATATATATTGTCTTGACAGCATTTTACTTCAAGTTCATCTTCATTAAGTCTTAAAACATTTAAAACCTTGAAGTGTTCTTTGGTTGTTCTTTGTAGAACCCTACAGCAGAGTGAGTTCCTATCAGACCTTCGCCTCAGCACACGGCTCTTCACCTCACATCATCACTCACTCATTCATCTGTTATTTTTGGTCATCTATTTAATAATTTAATAATTAACATGTTTTTCCGGAAGGTTTTTCTCTGCTTTTCCATCACTCTCACACACGACCTGCTCTCTGGGACACGCCCACTTTCAGAAACAAAACGTACACACCCACTGTCCCCCGAACATGCCCACTTTCTGAGACATGACACGCCCATTTTCTGGTGGTTTTTTTGAAGTAACATCAAAACTGTGCACAGATGACATGATTTACCAGTTAAACATGGGACTGGCATGTGGTTCGATGTGTGTGTGTGTGTGTGTGTGTGTGTGCATATGTGCCCATGTGTGTATCTGTGTGTGTGAATGTGCCCATGTGTGTATATCTATGTGTGAGTGTGCCCATGTATGTGTGTGTGTCTATGTGTGAGTGTGCCCATGTGTGTGTCTGTGTGTGAGTGTGGCCGTGTGCATATGTGCTCGTGTGTGTGTGTGTGTGTGTGTGTGTGTGTGTGTGAGAGACCCCATGCTGCTCAGCCAATAAACCCAAAATGAGCTATGTTCTAGCTCATTCCATAACACCAGCTGTAATCTACACACACACACACACACACACACACACACACACACACACACACACACTAATTACACAGTATAATAACCACAGTGTGTTTTATTGGACTCAGGGACGAGTTTCATTGTGTAAATAACACGCATGGCTACGTGTTTGTATTGTAAACTGAGCTGGAAGTGTGTGTGGGAAATTTCCATCCATGTTTAAAACACACACTCACATGTGATGGGGTAAGGGGAGGGGCTTAAAGGGTTACGTACCTTCACACACTTTATGTACTCAGTAATAAACTCTGTGTGTGTGTGTGTGTGTGTGTGTGTGTGTGTGTGTGTGTGTGTGTGTGTGTGATTAGTTTCCTATAACAGCATGTCCCCAAGTGTTTTATTCCTTTTATACACCACAGCAATTTACCATCAATAACAATTTTTATTTATTAAAGAACAACACTACATACTTTTTACCCATTTATTACGTTTATTATTATTTAATGTTGTGAATCATCAGTGAACGACTTCCTGTTGTCGCTTACGTTATAGCAGCTATAAACACTCGTTCCCTCACCAGCCTCTTTATTCTCTCTCTTCACGTTAATAAGAGAAAAAATAAATTACACACGTTTTCAATCTGTTTATTATTAGACTTCATTGCTATGTGGATTATCTGCATCAGAGCGTGTGTGTGTGTGTGTGTGTGTGTGTGTGTGTTTCTGTGCTGACGGGTGAAAGCATCCTGCAGTGTGAAGGTTTATGCCTGATTTTAACACGTATTGAGGATTATTAGTGAATCTGCAGGCGTGAACTCATGACCCTGACGCGGATGTTTATGACGCTGTGATACACCGACAATAAACCTGTCAACAAAGTGCAGGGCTGAAACGCCTGAATACATGTCAGTGACAGCACACACACACACACACACACACACACACACACACACACATGCACAAAAACATTAAAGAAGTGTGTGTTTAGTGTTTTACTTGGCCTCGCATTTGAGGAATACCAGAGGAATGTTAAACATGCAGGCAGTAAAACTGAGCAGCAGGCAGCAGGACACGCTCTGCTCTCAGTTCTCAGCTCTTCGGGTTCCTGACGCTGCAGGAAGGTTAGTTCTTGTACTGAAGACCAAACGCTGGCGGACAACAGATCTGCTGTTCAGGAGCAGTGCTGAGTCGGAGCTCAGATAAGCACTGTGCCAAACGTACCACTCCAGCAGCCTTCCTCTGGCCAACGCTGAGCTGTCTGTTCTGTAACGGAGGCCTGAGAAGTCCAGCTTCACTGCAGAGCCATGGAAGATTAACAGCCACGCTAACGCAGAACCTCACAGCTTACAACTCTGACAGATAATTACAGCTCCAACACCTTCACTTGATTCATTTAAAAAAGAGATTTCACACCTGTTAGTCCGTTTGTTGAGTCTGAATCAAGGTGAAATCAATTCTTATGGTTTGTTTGCTCTTTGGTTTGATTTGACTCATAATTCAACTAAAAAAAAGGTCTGATTTAGCTACGTGTAGGACTGAAAACGTCCTCATGAACCTCTTTTATTCACTGGTCAGAAAATATGCCAATGTGTAGAAATCACAAAAATCACCTGATCACAGAGAGCACAGAGCCAGCAGGAAAAAATGATCAGATAATTATTTAAATAATGAGATTAAAACATGGTGTGTGTCATTTCTGCAGCGCTACAGCTCTGTGCTTTGGCTCAGTTTAGCAGCTCATAAAAACACGCCATGTTTGATTCACTTCCTGCAGTCGTGTCGATTCAGAGTCGAAACACGTTCTCACTAGTGTTCACTTGGAAGTGGACCGAGAACACCTCACTCAAACATTCTCAGACTTGAGTGTGATTGCTCGAGTGTGTTAATCTACTTAAGGTTAAGATCAATGCCCTAAGCCTCCTCTTTCCCCTGTTTTCTCCCTAATTTAGTCCTGATAGGTTCCCACTAGCTCTTCCCTGTCACACGACTGCCTCAACCCGAGGAAGGTGAAGGCTAACACATGCTTCCTCTGAGACACGTGAAGCAACCTGCATCTTTTCGAACTGCTGCTAACGCTGCGTCACGAGGCAGCGTAACACACTCGGAGGAAAGCGCTGTCGGTTCCATATACATGAACTCCCACGATTGGCTAGTTTCGCTATGATTGACAGGAGAGAGAGTGCGCTCCTCCCAAACAGAGAGCATCATGCTCTGTTGGACTCCTGGCTATGGATGGCTGTGGCATCACCAGGATATGGACATGTGATCTCCTGGCATTTGGGTGAACGCTGCTCTGTTGCGCCTCTCAGGAACCCAGGGATCTAAGCTTCCTAAACACAATCTGAAGTTCACTCAGATGTTTATCTTCCTGATAAACATGTCTCTTACCTCAGCACACAATCACAGATTCATCACGACAGTTTGAGAACTGAGCGCTGTGGAGGTCATGTTACAGCCATGGATATAAACTGAGAGCAAACATGAGCGGCTGTAAGGGGCAAAGTCTCACATCACTTCAGAGACTTTATCTAATCTCCTAAATAGCACAGATAACACCAAACACAAGCACATTCAAAGGGCAAACTGCATAAAACTCTTATTACACATGATGCTTCTTCTAAAAGATGTTCCTCAACAAGTTCCTCTGATTAGATCTAAATCCCAGCTTCACACCTGTCAAGGTCAAGAAGCTAACATTTTTATTCTACTGCTAAACTGTTACTGTTAGACCTGCTAACCTCGTGCAGCTCAGCTCTGATCGCTGAACTCATGCTGAAGTTCATTTATAAATGGTCAACAGACATGGTGATCTGCTTCACTGCTTACACAGCACACAGTCACGTACCTGCTCCCTGACTGAGCACTTTTACATCCATGATTTATTTCTAAAAGCACCAAAAGCTCAAAATGAAGGACACGACACAAGTTCTAGTAAACAAAACTAAGCAAAAATGATCAAAGGTCCAAAGACATGAAACTGCTTCTTGTTTCGTGACATTAGCCTGAGCTCTGCATGTGTAACCCACAACATAAAAGTTTGTCCCCCCAAAACTCACCTCCAGGCGCATCCTGGCCACGTGCAGGCAAACGGTTTCTCACCCGTGTGTCTCCTCAGATGAGCTTTCAGGTGACTGCTCTTGGTGTACATCTTGGCACAACCAGGAAAAGTGCACTTGTGCATTTTAATCAGATCAGCTACGGAGCTCTTCTGGAATTTATGACTCCCGACGAGGATTCCTGCTCCCTGTGCTGCGCTGGCCACGTTCTCCACGTGTCCTGAAGGTTTGGCTGCGATGGGGACAGGAGCAATGCGGACGAATTTGGAGGAAGTGCTGCTGAGGCTAGCTGGTGGAACCACTTGAGGAACCAGAGCAAAAGTCTGTCCCTGGATGTTGACCAGGAGCTGGGCGATTTTGATGTCCGGGGTGTGCGTCGGCGACTGAGACGTGGGTGTTTGATTTGGATTTGTTTCCTGTTTGATAGGAATGGGCTGGATCTGTAGGAACACTGGCGTCCCTGAGCTCTCCATCATCACTGCCTTCTCGGAGATCGGCTCCTTCTTCACCGCGGTCTGAGAGGCTGTAGTGAGTCCGGCAGAAGACTGGACACTCTTAGGCTTTAGCTCATTCATCTCCGTCATGCTGGAAACAGGCACTGTTTGGTCTTGTGTCTTCGTTTCTGATGTGTCTTGGGTTGTTTCAGCTTTCTCCTTTAACGCTACAACATCCATGTTCTCCTCTAGAAACTCCTCGATCTCCTCCAGTGTGGGTTGAAAGAGAAGCCCTGCATGTTCCTCCAGATCTCCAGGAAATACAGGAAACTCAAAGCATTCCTCTTTGGTGGTCCGATCCCTGAGAGACTCCCAGGCCAGACCCATAGGGAGGACAGGAGGAACCATGGCAGGAGTTAGCACCGAGGTGGAAGACATTTGGCTCTGAGAGAGGAGGAAGTCCAGGAGTCCATCTTGGCTCTCACTGCTTGAGCTGCTGCTGCTGCACCTGGAGCTCAGAACCTGAGACTCAGGGCTGGAGCAGGAACGTGAGCTGGAAGAGTCACTTAGCTCATCCTCGGAGAACGGAGAAGGAAGCACCTGGTAGACCCGCTCGTCCCTCACCATGTCCGACAGGTGGTGGACGGGCAAAGAGGAAACGTACTGCAGGAACGTTACTTCATCCACTGACAAGCGATCCACCATTCCTGGTCAGAACCTGTGAGGAGATCAGATATTCAGAGTACAGCAGATTCACCTTCTGGAGGAAAAGATAAAAATCAGAGCAGATAAAATAAGTGTGTGTGTGTGTGTGTGTGTGTGTGTGTGTTATGTGGTTAACCAGAAGAATCCACCGATGGAAGTGTGTGTGTGTATAAATAAGCATGAGCATAAGCAAATCTGGAAACTGGGAC
>JAKKZN010000016.1:81772-92537 GCA_033441825.1 Pangasius elongatus | reverse complement strand
TGAACACAACTTTTATGAAATTTGAAGCCTGAATACGATCGCTAGAACTAAAACGCTGGAGTTGGGTTATAAATGAATACACCACAGTCGCATGACTTAAACGTCACCACACGAAGCTTCCGACACTCTTTCAGTCGTTATTTAAAGACGTAAGGATCCACTGGGCTCTTTATGTGGATGAATCTGCCTCCACCTTTTTTGGGACCGTATCCATGTTGCATTATTTTGTTTGGCGTGATGATGTTTAATGTCCCTGACAACCTCTGTAGTCTCGTTTAGCCATTTGTTAGCAGCCGCCTTTTTCAAGACACGTAAAAGCTTTAAAAAAATCCCGAGTGGGGTGTTAATGTGAGTGTTTAACCATGAGTGCGTACCTGCGAGTGCGTACCTGCGAGTGCGTACCTGTGAGTGTTTAACTGTGAGTGCGTACCTGTGAGTGCGTACCTGTGAGTGTGTATCTTGAATGTGTACCTGTGAGTGTGTACCTGCGAGTGTTTAACCGTGAGTGCGTACCTGTGAGTGCGGACCTGTGAGTGTTTAACCGTGAGTGCGGACCTGTGAGTGTTTAACCGTGAGTGCGTACCTGTGAGTGTTTAACCGTGAGTGCGTACCTGTGAGTGTTTAACCGTGAGTGCGTACCTGTGAGTGCGGACCTGTGAGTGTTTAACCGTGAGTGCATACCTGTGAGTGTTTAACCGTGAGTGCATACCTGCGAGTGCGTACCTGCGAGTGCATACCTGTGAGTGTTTAACCGTGAGTGTGGACCTGCGAGTGTGGACCTGCGAGTGTGTACCTGTGAGTGCGGACCTGCGAGTGCGTACCTGTGAGTGTTTAACCGTGAGTGCGGACCTGCGAGTGCGGACCTGCGAGTGCGGACCTGCGAGTGTGGACCTGCGAGTGCGTACCTGTGAGTGCGTACCTGTGAGTGTTTAACCATGAGTGCGTACCTGTGAGTGTTTAACCGTGAGTGCGTACCTGCGAGTGCGGCGAGTGCGGCGAGTGCGTACCTGCGAGTGCGTACTTGCAAGTGTTTAACCGCGAGTGCGTACCTGTGAGTGCGTACCTGCGAGTGTTTAACCGTGAGTGCGTACCTGCGAGTGCGGCGAGTGCGTACCTGTGAGTGTTTAACCGTGAGTGCGTACCTGCGAGTGTTTAACCGCGAGTGCGTACCTGTGAGTGCGTACCTGCGAGTGCGTACTTGCAAGTGTTTAACCGCGAGTGCGTACCTGCGAGTGTTTAACCGCGAGTGCGTACCTGTGAGTGCGTACCTGCGAGTGTTTAACCGTGAGTGCGTACCTGCGAGTGCGGCGAGTGCGTACCTGTGAGTGTTTAACCGTGAGTGCGTACCTGCGAGTGTTTAACCGCGAGTGCGTACCTGTGAGTGCGTACCTGCGAGTGCGTACCTGTGAGCGCATATCAGCTGGGGTGTGCGATAGGACAATATCAGATATCTTGAAAATTAAAATCTCTCTATGAGCTGCCTTCAGTGAGAGATCATTAGTATCGTGCTAAAGTGCGCACTCTATCAGTAGCAGCTCTATGGCTGGTTCCTCCGTCTCAACACGCAGCACAGTGTGTCTGCTCTTCCCTATAGAACAGTCAGTGAGTAGAACACACACACACACATCCCTATAGACTGCTGCAGGGATGGCGTGTTTTTGTAGCCGACCCGGACGATAGCATCACTCTGATTCCCTCGACAAAAGGCCCATAGGATTTTTTCCATTGGCTTTTGGATTATTGCAGAAAATAAACTCTGTGACCAACACAGTTTATAATTCGTACATGTTTTGTTCATCAAAATAATCTTTACAAATGAACACAACTTTTATGAAATTTGAAGCCTGAATACGATCGCTAGAACTAAAACGCTGGAGTTGGGTTATAAATGAATACACCACAGTCGCATGACTTAAACGTCACCACACGAAGCTTCCGACACTCTTTCAGTCGTTATTTAAAGACGTAAGGATCCACTGGGCTCTTTATGTGGATGAATCTGCCTCCACCTTTTTTGGGACCGTATCCATGTTGCATTATTTTGTTTGGCGTGATGATGTTTAATGTCCCTGACAACCTCTGTAGTCTCGTTTAGCCATTTGTTAGCAGCCGCCTTTTTCAAGACACGTAAAAGCTTTAAAAAAATCCCGAGTGGGGTGTTAATGATGCATTTTATGTCATAGAATAAATTTTATAGTGTTGGTTTCAAAAGCTAAAAGCACATTGTTTATTTTGGGAATTATGTTAAAGTCTCTGATTCTACTTGAAGTCTAGACCAAGTTAAATTAATGTTGAATGTTAATACTTTGCAGAATTTCATCAGATTAGATTTTACATTTTTATCTGGCCTTTTTAAATAACCTATTTATATTGTTTGAAATTAGCTTTGCCTCATTGATATCTTTTCTGTTTATGTTTTTCGAAACCAGTGCTCATTTTGGGATCGGATTTATGCAAAAACAAAAGTGTGATTTTAATTGAAGTCAAAATTCTTGTTGAATGTTCTTACTTTGCAGAATTTCACACTCAGTTAAAAATCTGTTTGAAAAGTTACTTTGGCCTAAATTTGTTGTAGGGCTGTATTTTTTAAATCGGGAAATAAGTTTGGCTGTACTGCTCAGTAACTCGCAAAATAGCCTTAAAAACCCACACAAAAAAGAATCAGGATAAGATCGTGGAACGTGATCCTGCCTGGAAAAATCCTGAGGATATTTTTGCCATATCGACCACCCCAGTGTCTGCGAGTGCGCGTCTGCGAGCGTGTATGTGCGAGTGCGCGTCTGCGAGCGTGTATGTGCGAGTGCGTGTCTGCGAGTGTGCGTCAGCGAGTGTGCGTCTGCGAGTGTGTATGTGCGAGTGCGCGTCTGCGAGTACGCATCTGCGAGTGCGCATCTGCGAGTGCGCGTCTGCGAGCGTGTATGTGCGAGTGCGTGTCTGCGAGCGTGTATGTGCGAGTGCGCGTCTGCGAGTGCGCGTCTGCGAGCGTGTATGTGCGAGTGCGTGTCTGCGAGCGTGTATGTGCGAGTGCGTGTCTGCGAGCGTGTATTTGCGAGTGCGTGTCTGCGAGCGTGTATGTGCGAGCGTGTATGTGCGAGCGCGTATGTGCGAGTGCGCACGTGCGAGTGCGTGTCTTCGTGTGCGTGTATGAGTATATATTAGTATACCATAACGTGAGTGCTTGCTGTAGGAGGCGCTGTCTCATGAACCACACCGGAGTTTACAGAAAACAATGAGAAGTTGCGTGTTTGACTGCAGGAATAATAAATTGAAGAAACATAATGTTGTTTAGTAAAGTGTTTTTTATTGTACAAAGAAACGTCGTGTGATTAATTATAATAATATATTATAATTCTTAACCAAGTGAATTGTAACTCGTCTGTACGCAGCAGCGTGAGCAGCTCTCGTATCGAAACACTTCAGGTTCATTAGTGTTTGATCCGCAGCTCTGTCCCTCGCTGACTGAAGCTTTAGTTTTTGTTGTTATTGCGTTGCTTTTTGTCGCCTGCGCTGTGTGTTTATCAGGAGCAGGAATGTGCTAGAAGAAAGAGAAAGTAAAGTGTGTGATGCTGCAGGATTAAACTGGATTTTTTAATCAACTACAGCCGTTATTAAACCTCACAATTTAGATATGAATATTTATATTAACTCTATCGTGACTGTAGTTTTGTGTAAATAAATGCGTTGTACAGTAACGTGATCACGTCGCCGTGTGTGACGTGAGCGTGAAGCACAGGGGAAACTCGCTCATGCTCATTTCTACCCGCTGCTCAGTGGGAGAGTTTAATCACAGAGGAGACGTGTTTATTAAAGACGCCGGTCTGAGACGCTCACACACTGAATCTGTTTACTCTGAGATTTATACACTGCGCGTTTCATCCGTTTGTGTCTCCAGCTGTTTTAAGGTTTATAGCGGACCGCACTTTCAGAAAGCAGCTTCAGAGCACGAGCTCGTCTAAAGAAGACGAAAAGTCCTGATGCGATGAAGGAAAATTTATTATTGTTTTATTGTTTGCATTTCAGCTGTATTTTGAACACTTCTACTCTGATTTAAAAATATTAATCTGAATTTGAATAAACCTGGGGAAGAAATGTCACAACATTTTCGAGTACGCAACCGGACACGCCTCTCCACCAGCCAATCACGCTTACCCACAATCCCCCTCTCTGCAGCACAACCCAAACACTCACCTGTTAACACAGATGTATAAACAAGGCTTTAGTTTGTGTTAGTTTGGGTTAGTTTGTGTTAGTTTGGGTTAGTTTATGTTAGTTTGGGTTAGTTGTGGTAGTTTGGGTTAGTTGTGTTAGTTTGGGTTAGTTTATGTTAGTTTGGGTTAGTTGTGGTAGTTTGGGTTAGTTTGTGTTAGTTTGGGTTAGTTTATGTTAGTTTGGGTTAGTTGTGGTAGTTTGGGTTAGTTTATGTTAGTTTGGGTTAGTTTATGTTTGTTTGGGTTAGTTTATGTTAGTTTGGGTTAGTTTATGTTAGTTTATGTTAGTTTGGGTTAGTTTATGTTTGTTTGGGTTAGTTTATGTTCGTTTGGGTTAGTTGTGTTAGTTTGGGTTAGTTTATGTTCGTTTGGGTTAGTTTATGTTTGTTTGGGTTAGTTGTGTTCGTTTGGGTTAGTTTATGTTTGTTTGGGTTAGTTTATGTTAGTTTGGGTTAGTTTATGTTAGTTTATGTTAGTTTGGGTTAGTTTATGTTTGTTTGGGTTAGTTTATGTTCGTTTGGGTTAGTTTATGTTCGTTTGGGTTAGTTGTGTTCGTTTGGGTTAGTTTATGTTCGTTTGGGTTAGTTTATGTTAGTTTGGGTTAGTTGTGTTCGTTTGGGTTAGTTTATGTTCATTTGGGTTAGTTTATGTTAGTTTGGGTTAGTTTGTTAGATGACAGCAGATTTGAGATTTTCTCGTTGTTGTAATAAACGTGTGAAACTGAAATGTTTTCTGTTCTGTACAGATGAGTTTCGTGCTTCACGTCCTGCTGTAGAACCCAAACTCAGCAGGTAAGAATTAGAACTTTATTACTGTCTCATTTCTACACACTACAGGTCAAAATTCTGTCTTTCTGACCAGCAGGTTATGACTTTACATCCCAGCACTGACAGGGGTTCAACACTACTGACAGAAACATTGTTTGTTTATTTGTTTGTTTTTAATGCACCCTTTTATTTGGTTTTTAATGCACCCTTATTGATTTGCTCTAAGTGTGTATTAATTAAGTTCATAAGCTCATAAGTGCGCACTTACAGCACGAGTGTGCAGTAAAGAACGCGCTCGGCCTTTGAGGTCCGAGCCTAACGTTAATGACCAGAAGGTTGTGAGTTCAAATCCCATCACTGCTATAGAGTCTTGTGCCAGACCTTTATTGATTGACTGGTAGACTGATTGCAGTACCGCTTAGTTATTCTGCTTGAAATCTGTTTAAGCGTAATAAATGAATTAAACATAGGTGATATAATAAATAAAATCCTAAAAGTGTTGCTAATTAGGTCATTATTTGGGGTTTGAGTATCAGCATGAACAATACCCAGCTACTCACTACTGTCTGTCTATCTGTGTGTCTGTCTGTCTGTCTGTGTGTCTGTGTGTGTGTCTGTCTGTCTGTCTGTGTGTCTGTCTGTCTGTGTCTGTGTGTGTGTGTGTGTGTGTGTGTGTGTGTGTCTGTCTGTCTGTGTGTCTGTGTGTCTGTCTGTCTGTCTGTCTGTCTGTCTGTCTGTGTGTGTGTGTGTGTCTGTCTGTCTGTGTGTCTGTCTGTCTGTCTGTCTGTCTGTGTGTGTGTCTGTCTGTCTGTCTGTGTCTGTGTCTGTCTGTGTGTGTCTGTCTGTCTGTCTGTCTGTCTATTAGAGCTGTAACCAAATACAACTCGAGTATTCTGATTGAGCTGTTTAATCTTTTTAGGTTAAAATATTCAGCTTTTTTTCTCTTGGTTCATCTGTAATAAATCTGTTTAACTAATGTTAATTATATACTTTGTGTGTGTAATGTTCACTAAGTGGAACACACAGTGATAGATTTTATTTCACATTAATGAACTCTAAATATTATCCATTTACCGTGATAGAAAGCGATGATGCAGTGCAGTGAGCGGGGCTCCAGATGGTTGTAAACACCTGTGCAGGTCATTTCGGACTCACATGTAGATTGTTGTGGGAAGAAAAAACTGCTCTTTTGGGGCATTTTTGAGTTTTGGGGCAGTTTTTGTGAACGTTGGCAGGTCTGATATAATATAATATAATATAATATAATATGTAGTGGTTAGCACAGTTGCCTCGCACCTCCTGCGTTGGTGGTTCAGGTTCCGCATCCGCACTGTGTGTGTGGAGTTTACATGTTCTTCTCATGCTTTGGGGGTTTCCTCCAGGTACGCCGGTTTCCTCCTCCAGTCCAAAGACGTGTTGTAGGCTGACTGGCATCTCTAAATTGTCCGTAGTGTATGAATGAGTGTGTGTGTGTGTGTGTGTGTGTGTGTGTGTGTGTGTGTGTGTGTGTGTGTGTGCGGGATTGTGCCCTGCAATGGGTTGGTGCCCCTTCCAGAGTGTCCCCCTGGGATAGGCTCCAGGCTCCCCGCGACTCTGTGCAGGATCAGAGTATGGAAGATGGATAATATAAACATCATTGATATAATGGCATCATAATATTGTGTAGGGACAATAGATCTGTTCATCTGCACACACACACACACACACACACACACACACACACTCACACATGCATGTGTGGGGAAATAAACTCTGTGTTTGTGTTATTCCTGTAAGCTTCCTCTTCACAATGAAACATAAAAGCAATAGAAATCAGTGTGCTGCATTCCTCTGAAGTTTTCACTGATTCTAACACCATGAACACTTTCTGACACACACCAGAGTAACTTGTACACAACACAGAGCAGTGACACATGACATTAAACACTTCATACAGAAACCTGCATCGTACAAAAGACTACCATCTTGGTGGTGTGATCATGTGACAGTCACACAGCAGCGTCTTCCCTTTCAGACGCTACCATGTGAAAAACAGCCAGTTTGGTGTTTTAGTGGTGAACAGTTTTAGTGTGAAAGTAAGAGCAAAACAGACGAGAAATAATTTCACAAGTTCTCAAATTTCACAAATTCTCAGTGTGTGAGACTCGACCAGAGATAAAAACAACAAATAAACAAAAAAATGTAAAAAAAACTGTTCTAAAGTACACAGTGGAATTGTGATATAGACACAAACCTACACACACATGGTACTCTCTCTCTCTCACACACACACACACACACACACACACACACAGGATCGGGTTGATGCACTGGATCGATGGCTAGACAAACACAATGGCAGCGGTGATGATGTCATCAGTGAGGATTGTGTTTCATTCGGTTCTTTTGTGCAGCTGAAACTGAATCTTCTTCGTGAGGATCTCTGGACGAAGAGCTGCGTTTAGGAGCTTTATTACTGAAGTATTATTGATTGTAGTAGTAAATTATTGATCTCCTGATCCTCGTCGTTGTTTTGATTTGTCGTGATGTAAAATGTATAAAAGTGAGACTTTAAAGAGCCATGTGCGAAAGAGGAATTTATAAACTCATAATTCTCACGTGTGTGTGTGTGTCTGTGTGTGTGTGGTTTTGTCTAAAATTCAGCATCAGCTATTTTATAGTCTGACATTTATATTCATCTCACACGTGGTTCATGTCTGACTCATGCAGTTCCTTATCCAAGCGGAGGGTCATTGCTCAGAAGGTGTTGATTAGTTCTCTATAGCAGCAGCTCTGACAGTAGCGCAGGTTTATATTAATGCACTGGTTCTAATAGGTTATGGTTTCCATAGTAACAGCTCGTTCATAGGGGCTCATACAGCGGACGCAGAAAGCGACGTAATGACAGTCATCAATGGTAACTCCCTGGAAATGGGGGTGTGGTCAGTGAATTAAAAATTTATTCAAATCTTATTCAACTCCACCAATTTAACCTTTAGAGACCTATTATTTTTTCACAAATCTTACCTAATGTACCTTTTACATTTATGGAAGGAGTCGCCAGTGTCAGCGCTTTGTAACAGTCAGAGGTGAAGCTGTAAGTTTAAGTTTTCTGACGTCTTCAGGACAGAGGAGTTTACGATTCTTTGCGGTTTCTCAGTAACATGCGGAACGAGCTGTGATTTTTTTTGCCTTTTAATTTGAAGAGAGAGAATAAAGAGACGCTGGTGAGGGAACGAGTGTTTATAGCTGCTATAACGACAACAGGAACTCACTTGTTAAATGTGACTATAAGCAGATAAAAAGTATGTAGTGTTGTTCTCTGATAAATAAAAAATTTGTAATTGTTGGTAAATTGCTGTAGAAGAGAAATTAACTCTTGGGGACGTGCTGTTATAGGAAAATAATCAACTTTTCTTTCACCGTCCTTGCTGAAATAAACACCAGTTAGGAGTTCCTCCGCTAAATGGACACACTGTTCAGACCAATAGAGTGCACACACACACACACACACACACACACACACACACACACACACACGGCAGCAGGACTTGCAGTGCCATTTTGACATTTTCAGAGCGTTGAGGTTTTCCTTCGAATATGGGTCACAGAGCGCTTCCGATAAAATGTGTGTGTGTTTGTGTGTGTCTTTAAGGCTCGCCTTTTACTGTAGACAGAACAAGAGATGTAAAGAAAGATAAAATGAAGTGAGAAAGACAGAGACAGAGAGTGAGACAGGCAGAGAGTGAGACAGAGGGTGGATGTGTGTGTGGTTAGTAGGGTCTATAACTGGAGATCCTGTCTTACACAAGGTCAGTTTAGCAACAGCAAGAAACGAGAGAGAGAGAGGGATGGGGAGAGAGAGACAGAGGGAGAGAAAGGAAGGGAGAGATAGAGAAACAGAGACAGAGAGAGACAGGAAGGGAGAGAGAAGGAGAGGAGAAAACAGTCAGAGGTGAAGCTGTAACTTTAAGTTTTCCGACATCTTCAGATGTCAGAGAGAGAAAACAAGATAGCAAGTGAACTGTGCACGCTCTGGGTTACACGTGCACACACGTGCACACACACACACACACACACACACACACACCCAGTGTGGTACAGTGCAGTTACCAATCTGAATCCATGAACCGTCCACATTCGAGTTCCTGTGGCTGTTTCCCATCACAGAACAGTAGCGGGTGAAGTGGGCGAAGTCTCTGGAGAGTGAGGGGTGGAGTTTAGTGATGGACAGGATCAGATTAATAGCGCTTTAAATTCTGCATCAATGCAGGTGATAAACACATCACCTCCAGAACCAAGACCAGCACTGGAACCTGGACAGGGTTCTACTGTGACATCACCGGCTGTGTTCCATTTCTGTGTTCACTGTACCCTCGTTTACTATGCCCTCGTTCACTGTACCCTCGTTCACCATGCCCTCGTTCACTGTGCCCTCGTTCACTGTACCCTCGTTCTCTGTGCACTCATTCACTGTGCCCTCGTTCACTATGCCCTCGTTCACTGTACCCTCGTTTATTGTGCCCTCGTTTATTGTGCCCTCGGCTCGTTGACTCTGCACTCATAGGGACACTAAGCTGCTGCAGTGCATTGTGGGATGGAGGAAGTATGCTGTATTTTCTCCATCATGCTTTTGGACAAACAAAGTAGTGCACTATGTAGGGCATAGGGTGAGTGTGAGTGTGGGTGCTGTTTTTAAAACACATCTATTTCTGCTTGTCCACTTCCCCTTGGTTAAGTCCCTTCTGGCCATCTTAATCTCTATCTGCTCACAGTCTCTCTCTCTCTCTCTCTATCTGTCTTTCTGTCTCTCACTTGCTCTGTCTTTCTCTCTTAATTCTTACTGTGTGTGTGTGTGTGTGTGTGTGTGTGTGTGTGTGTGTGTGTGTAGAAACAGCTACAGAAATAGCTGCACGCTAGAACAGGAAATAGGGAGCGAGTCTAAAACAGGAAGAGTCTCTCTCTCTCTCTCTCTCTCTCTCTCTCTCTCTCTCTCTGTCTTATTGCTGTGTCTTTATAGACCTCTTCATCATACCCAGTGGGATTACCATGGTAACCAGCGTTTATGGGATGGCCCAAAGCCTACATAGTCTAAACTAGACAGAGAGAGAGAGAGAGAGAGAGAGAGAGAGAGAGAGATGTGAAAGAGGATGTTGTCACTCACAAAAAAACACTAATTATAGCTGTGAGAATGTAAGATTGAAGGAGGGAGAGAGAGAGAGACTGAAAGAGAGTCAGAGAGACAGATTTAGGAGACAGAGAGGTCTATTTCTGTACAGATTGTTTTGTCCATCATCAGTGGAGTTTCCTCCGCCGAACGGGAAACCAAACCAGCCATGGCCTTCTCCAGGGAAGCACAACTCTGTGTGTGTGTGTGTGTGTGTGTGTGTGAGAGAGAGAGAGAGAGAGAGAGAGAGAGTGAGTGAGTGAACAGTCTATAATCTCTATAGTGTTCCTGAATCTTTGTGTGGTTCTAGGTTCCACAGTGCAGTTGATGTTCCTCTAATTACATGTGTGTGTGTGTGAGAGAGAGAGAGTGTGTGACCGAGCAAGCAAGCGAGTGTGTGTGTGTGTGTGTGTGTGTGTGTGAGAGAGAGAGAGTGTGTGTGTGTGTGTATATGTGTGTGTGTGTGAGAGAGAGAGAGAGTGTGTGTGTATGTGTGTGTGAGAGAGAGTGTATGTGTGTGTGTGTGTGTGTGAGAGAGAGAGAGAGAGAGAGAGAGAGAGAGAGAGAGAACAGTCTATAATCTCTATAGTGTTCCTGAATCTTTGTGTGGTTCTAGGTTCCACAGTGCAGTTGATGTTCCTCTA
>JAKKZN010000016.1:62447-63865 GCA_033441825.1 Pangasius elongatus | reverse complement strand
ACACACACACACACACACACACACACACACATATCCACACACTCCACACACACACACGCACGTACTTACACACTCCAAACACACATACACACTACACACACTCCATACACACACACCAACATCCACACACTCCACACACACACACACACACACACACACACACACATATCCACACACTCCACACACACACACGCACGTACTTACACACTCCAAACACACATACACACTACACACACTCCATACACACACACCAACATCCACACACTCCACACACACACACACACACACACACACACACACATATCCACACACTCCACACACACACACGCACGTACTTACACACTCCACACACACACGTACACACTACACACACTCCACACACACACACCAACATCCACACACTCCACACACACACACACACACACACACATATCCACACACTCCACACACACACACACACACACACACGTACTTACACACCCCACACTCCACACACACAAGTACACACTACACACACTCCATACACACACACCAACCTCCACACACACACACACACACACACACACACACACACACACACACACACTTCAGTAACACTTTAATTTTTATGTCCTGCAGAACGGTTTTGCTGTCGTCAGACCACCAGGACACCATGCTGACCCATCAAACCCAATGTATGTGTGTGTGTGTGTGTGTGTGTGTGTGTGTGTGTGTGTGTGTGTGTGTGTGTGTGAATATTTATGGATTAATAATGGCTTGGTATGAATGCATGTGTGAATGAAATGTCTCTCACTCTGTCTGTCTTTATCTCTCGCTCTCATTCTGTCTCTCTTTATCTCTCTCTCTCTCTCTCTCTCTCTCTCTCTCTCTCATTTTTTGTCTCTCTTTCTCCCTGACTTTCATTCTCCGTCTCTGTCTCTCTCTCTGTCTCTCTCTCTGTCTCTCTCTCTCTGTCTCTCTTTCTCTGTCTCTCTCAGGGGTTTTTGTTATTTTAACTCGGTGGCCATTGCTGCTAAACAGCTACAGCAGAAGTTGAACGTTAATAAAATCCTCATCGTTGATTGGGTGAGAATTTACTTTAAGTCACACTTTCATTTATTGATTTATCATTTATACGCAGGATGTGTGTGTGTGTGTGTGTGTGTGTGTGTGTGTGTGTGTGTGTGTGTGTAAAAACAAATGTAAACTAATAGGCTCTACAAGGAATTATGTCTTTCTTCTAAGCAGAATAACATGGCCTGTTTTCTTTTGTATGTTTGCTTTAAAGAATATGTAATGTAAAAGTATAAAGTAGTGAGTGGGGTCAACACAAATATGCAAATTAATTACCTTAATTAAAATTAATTAAAATGAATTATACATGCAGATTAGTGCTTGTTATTTGGAAAGTTAATAAATCAAGACCTCACACGTTAGTC
>JAKKZN010000016.1:39947-57447 GCA_033441825.1 Pangasius elongatus | reverse complement strand
ATGCTTTGTAAGCACTTTGGTTTCAGCAGTGAGATGAAACCAAGATGATGTGAGGAGAATCTTACAGAAACAGCTGATCTTTATTTGGGGTTAATCAGAATCCCTTCACTGATGACAGCTGTATGATAATTACTTTTGAACATGAGAATGTGATTGGTTAAGTATGAGCACAGTCACATCCCCATTATAAAAGGGTGTGCATACTTATGCAGTCAGATTTCTGTAAGCTTTTTCCTTTTTTTCTCCTAAAATATTTCTATTTGGTTTTCAATAAAATTGTTTCTGGTTTTAATTTCACATTAAAGGTGGAAAAAGATTTCATTTTTTTACATCACAAAAACCTGTAATTTTAACAGGTGTGTACACGTACACATGGAGTTAATTCATATTATAACTCACACTAACTGAGTGAAGCTCCTGGTTATAGAAGTGCATTATGGGTATTCTGTATGCTCTGGTGTTTGCTGGTCTCTTGCAGTGTGTTGTGTGATTTTATGATTCCACGTGATATTTAATGCACTACGTAATGAACAGAGTGTGTTTTCTGTACCTAGTCTCAGTATTTATTTTTTTTAATCTGTTTTTTTTCTTTCAGAGTCGCTGATGAACCAATGGAGGACCAAGACTCCATGTAAACCCGCCTACTTTTTTTCTGAATAACTGTCCAATCATAGGGCAGTTCCACATCACATGACTGCAAGGGAGCTCAAACTCTCTCGCTGCCTTATGACCAGCAGTGCCTTCAATAAGAGGGGCTGTAGTGATGTCACTTCCTGTTTGGTCCTATGCTACTTCTCCTGTGTGAGTTTAGTGGCACGGCTAAGCTAATGGCCCCCGCCAGACTGTGTGGATTCCAGAACTTTCCTTACGTCCACTTTTGTCAGGTGAAGGACGAGTCTTAATGAGTCTCGAATTATTTTTACTTTCTTTTTTTTTCTTTTTTTTTTTAAACTCAGTGTTCCTCCATCACATTTCGATGAACATTTCTGATGGAGACTCTTTTTTACTGTTTGTTATTGAACTGTTACGGTGTGGACAGATTCACTCGTCTCGATGATGTCACTTCCTCCAACATTAACCACTAAAGAAGATAAAGGAGGAGCTCGTGTGTATTCCTTGCTCTCGTTTTGCACTGTGCATTCCATAATGTGAACCATGATGTTTATCTCCAAACTCTGGGAAAAGTTATGTACAGTAATGTTTATTACAATGAAGACAAGATCACTTACACACACGCGCACGCATACACACACACACACACACACACACACACACACACACACACACACACACCTGGCGAGTGTTATAATGACCACTGTAACCCTAGTGAAGCAGTGTTGATGTCAGTGTAATTATTTTGGTTGTAATTCATGTCGTTCCTGTCAGTACGGCCGACACGTTAAACTGTTGCAGTAGATAACGCACAGAGCAAAACAGATTGTACAGCCGTGCTTGTTAGGTCACATCATCGGAAAGAAGCCTGTATATCCAGATATCCAGTACGCTGAGCTTTATGAAGGTTTACAAGTAATGTTTTTATATTTGCTAATGTTGACATGACTCCAGTGAACATGAACATGGTGAGATTTCAGTTTCAATTCAGTTTTATTTGTGTAGCACTTTTGACAATGGATATTTGACACCACAGTGTTTTTGTTCCAGCCAGAAGTGTGTGTGTAAATTTACTGAATCTGCCTTTCAGACTCGCCTTAAACTGTTTAAGTGTGTATCATGTAAATTAGCGTGGAACTAGCAGTGCTGTAACGTGTCTTTTACTCTGCACTGTGAAACAGGTAGCGTTTGAGGGAAAAGATATTTTACATGCACCAAATGAAACAGACCAAAAGATTTGTGTATTTTATTGCAATGAAAAAAAAACTAAAACCACTAACAATCCCAGTGATTTAGTGTTTTTCACTCCGGGAGGAATCACACACTTCCTCAAGGGTTTGGTGAACCTGTGTGTTTGGGTCGAGTTTGTTTGTGCGATAGATGCTACCTGATTAGTCAGCTGATTAAAAAAAGCACTTGATGTCACTTGAAGATTCCTGAAACAAAAATTGTTTTAAACCGCTTGTGTGTTCTGATGAGCGGTGTGCTGTTGGCTTCCGAGTAAAACATGCACCTCCTCTTCATCCTCCTCACTTCTGTGTTATTGCCTCATAACAAACCACTGTGTTCAGCTCTGTGTGTGTGTGTGTGTGTGTGTGTGTGTGTGTGTGTGTGTGTGTGTGTGTTCTGACGACTCTGGGTGTGTATTAGCCCAGGTGAACCTGCACATCTTCACCTCTGATTTCAGTTTAACACACATGTCCGAGTGAGTTTCATCATGTTACATTTTACATTCAATTGTTAAAAGTTATTTTGACTTTGAGGACCAGTCACAGTTAAATCTGGAGTTTATTCTGGAGTTTATTCTGGAGTTTAATCCGAAGTTTAATCCGAAGTTTAATCTGGAGTTTCAGTGTCACAGCTAGACGGCTCATGTTTACTAAAGAAACTTGTGTTTAGTTTGAGTTGTGAAGGAAGTGAACTTCTACATTCCTGTGCAGTAGGGGCAGTGTGTGTGTGTGTGTGTGTGTGTGTGTGTGTGTGTGTGTGTGTGTATATATATATATATATATATATATATATATATATATCCTAGCTTTATGTGTTTTTGAATTTTACCTCCTGAGGAGTGTGTGAGTGTGTATTCTCACTTCCTGCTCTCAATACCACAGGGAGGAAACCGACAGCCGTGTTTTCTGATTTATGACGTGTAAGGACTAAAGACGAGCCACTAACGTCTTAATTCTCTATCATTTTTTTCATATCTTGTATTTTTTCATTCTAAAGCCTTAATGTAAATATCACTGCAAGACCAAAAATCATTTCTGCGTGCCTTTATCTGTCACTAAACAGATCATTAATGACTTTATTCAGTTCTTGCTTTTTTATGCCTGTGTATAGATAAGAATCTCTATTTTGTACTTTCTATCTCTTTCAAATAAAATAAAGCATTTTGTTTAACTGAAGCTGTTTTCCTGTGTCTGTGATTATAAATATTAACAGTCCCAAACTTTTTTAATTAAATATAACAATGAGATATTAGGACCAGTAAGGTATTTTTAATTACTTAAGCTGTAGTACAGAAAATTCTGTGTGTATTAATGGGCCTTTAATGAATATTAATGAGACTGTAATTAATATTATTTAAAGTAATAATGTGACACAATGTGAATAATGAGTCACAGACAGAATACATAAACCACAGAAGAGGAAAAACGTTTTTCTCAAGCAAAGAAAAATCAAGAGGAGGCAAAAATAATTTTATCAATTTTAATACAGACAGATTGTAATAGTACAAAAAAGGTTTTATTAAAGCAAACAAAAGCGTGCAGGGAGAATCGTGTTGGTTTTAATGGTGTGATGGCCAAGCTACTGATCGCTAACATTTACTCATGTGATGGAGGTTGGAGAGCAGAGCTATGTGGTGGAGATGGAGAGCAGAAACACATGGACAATGAGCTCAGTCTGTAATGTCTGTAATGTCTTTCCCACTGCCTGTCTCGGGATCTGCTGGAGACGAGGGAATCGACTCAGTGGGTAAATAATCGGACTGAGCAGAGGTGAGCAATGAGTTTCCTGTCAGAGTGGCTAAATGAAATCTTCAGATTTGGGTTACGGAGGGGGTGGGGTTATGGAGGGGGCGGGGCAGATGTAAACAGCAGGGTGGGAAAATGAACATTCCATGAACACATCAGAAGTTCTGATGTCTCATATTGCTCCTCTGTGCAACAACCATTTAGAGCTATGAGTATGGAGAACAGAGACGAGCTGAGTTTGCGGATATTTACATTTTACATACACTTTACCACTGTTTAACATCCACACACACACACACACACACACACACATTATCAGAACCTCAAAGTGGAAAAAAAAGAAAACAAAGTTTAGTGCCATCTCAGAGTAACACAGTAATGAGAGACATCTGGCTGCTGACAAGTGTGTGGTACTCATAATTAAAACACACACACCATATTTTACACACTGCACTGCTCAGAGAAATTGTATAGAAATGGAATAAAATATTAATTGATTTATTTATTTGTTATATATTTTTGTTTAAAGCATACAGGAAGTCATTTTGAAAACACAGAAACTCCTTCAGTACCACAAACCAGCCTCGCTCCAATTCTGCTTAACACTCCAGCTTGGTCAAGTCCCTATGGACATCTGAACGATTGGTGCAGTAAGCTTGGACAAAATTCACTGGGTGAGTGTTCATTTAAATTCAAATGAATTCCATTCAGTTTTATTTCTACAGCATTTTAACAATAAATGCAGTCACAGTGTAGCTTCAGAGAAATCAGGATCTTCAGATTTATATTTAGATTCCTGATGAACAAGTCAGAGTTCAGTATTCAGAGTGTTTACCCTGTGTGACACACTTCCTCTTCAAAATGCTGGCTGAAGGTGATTTTAAGGAAAATCAAAGCGAAAAAAAAAAACAATAAAGGTTTAAAAACTGTAAAACTGTGGCAGTTGATTAATTGCATGACACTGATGGAGGCAGTGAGTTAGTAAACCTGGTAGTACACTATTTGGTGAGTTAGCGAGCAGGTGTGTGTGTCCAGTGTGATGGAGGCTGAGTGTGTAAATATCGAGGAGGTGTGACTTCTCACTGGTGAGTCTGAGCTCACATACACACACATTAGGATGAAAACAGAGACTCTGCTGTGGAGAAGCAAGTTCCTCTTATCCTCTCCTGGATCACTGAGGGGATAAACATTTGGAATACTTGGATTCTGGAAAAAAAAAAACAGGGATGAATAGAGACTTTTTTATTTTCCACAGTACACACATAAACATACACCATCACACACATACAGCTGCAGGACAGCGTTGAGCTCGAACCATCTGTACACACGTGTACACATCTGCTATTCAGAAACATTTCCAGCATATAGAGGTCAGTGTTTGATGTTTTATGTTATAAAGTCATTGTTGTGTTTTTGTTTCTCACTAACATTTGATTGTTTAATTTATTATTGAACATTAGAGTTCCTAACACCCAAGAACTCATCTTCATACTGATCACACACACCTGGACTCAATAAAGAACCTTGCTACTTATACACACACAACCCCACAGTTCACCGCAAAGTATATGCTCTTTGTCTTTGTTACCACTCGATACTAAGCCGATGTATTTTGTGATTCTGGTTTTGATCCTGTTTCTGCTTTTCTGGTTTTTGACTCCTGCCTTGGTTATTTTATGCTGTTTGCTAATCACCTGACCACTGCCTGTTTCCTGTTTCTGATTTTGCTGTATGTATTAGATTTGTTGCAAGTCCGTCCCTGCTGCCTGTCAGAATACTTCACTGGTAATGGATGCAGCAGGTAGCCTGGAAAGCCGTCAGGCCTTGGCAGCCCAGGGCCTCCTCATAAGAGAACAATGACAGCAGATAGCCATGCTCAGTGCACAGCTAGCACAGCTCCAAACCATGATGAGATACTTGACAGATGAAATGGCAAACTTTGGCAGCACCCTCTATATCGGCTTCTTCTTTTATTGCATGTCCAGACAAATATGCAGCGTATCCAAGTGTAAAGGCTTCACGCTATAGTGTTTACTCAGTTCATCAACCTGCTAACCAATAAAGTGCTTGCCTGGGCCTCTGGTCTCAAAGAGGAGAGCACACCTCATCCTATGAATGCTTCCTCCTTTTTTGAGCTGGCCCCCAAAACCACTTATCATCAAAGGTTAAGTGCTTTCTGAGGCCCTGAAACAGTACATCACCCCTCGACCTTGCCAGCATCTGCAGTGGGTGGCCTGTGGCCTTGCATCAATTACCAGTGACTGAATCAAGTTATGGTCAAGTATAGTTATCCTCTGCACTGGAGCAATTATGAGAGACAAATCTCCTCCAAGTTGGACCTATGCAGTGTCTACAGCTTGGTGCGTATCCACAGCAGTGACAAGTGGAAGATGGCCTTTAACACCACCTCTGGCCACTTTGAGTACCACATGATGCCATATCTGCAATGCCAGCAGTCTTTGCCTGTTTTGTGCCTGATTAATGATGTTCTACAAGAACATGCTTGGCAAGTTTGTTATAGCTTATAGCAATGATATCTTGTTCTACTCCACAATCAATGAGAAGCACATCCACTGTGTCTGAGGGTCCTTGCATGGTTGATGGAGAACCAACTGTACGTGAAATGAGAGAAGTGCAAATTTCATCTGTCAAGAATCTCATTCCTTGAATATATCATAAGCCCAGAGGGTGTGTTCATGGACCAAGACAAGGTCATGACTATAACCCACTGTTTAGGAGTGGCAAAGATTCCTTGGGTTTGCAAACTTCTATAGGAGGGTCATCGTTGGATTTAGCACCATTGCCTCACCCCTGACTTCCCTGCTCAAGGAACCCAAGAAGCTGAAGTGGAACCCCTCAGCCAACCAAGCATTTGAGTGCCTCAGGCAGGCCTTCACCTTGGCCCCATACTTAAACACCCTGACCCCTCCAAGACTTTCATACTGGAGGTGGGCATCTTTGAAACTGGGGAGGGGGGCATCTTATCACAGAGATTTGGAGAGAAGCCCAAACTCCACCCCAGGGACTTCTTTTTGAAGGAGCTTTCCCCAGCTAAAGGCAACGACAACAGTGGCAACAGGGAACTGCTGGCCATGAAACTAGCCATGGAAGATAGGTGCCACTGGCTGAAGGGGACCCCCATCTATTTACAAATTTCACAGACCACAAGAACCTAGAGTACATTGTCAGCTAAAAGACTGAACTCTCGCCAAGCATGCTATACCCTGTTCTTCACAATATTTCAGTTTACCATCTCCTACAGACCTGGCTCCAAGTACACAATGGCTGACTCTCTCTCTCCTGTCTCTATTCAGCCCCTCCCAGAGGAACCACAGAGGACTGTATCCTACCACAGTCATGCATTGTATGGGTTATAACCTGGAACATTGATCTGGAGATAGAGAGCACACCTGAGGTGAGAGTTCCTGCACAATGCCCAGCAGACAAAAAATATGTGCCTTCCCACCTCAGAGATAAACTGATCATGTGGGCTTACACCTCCCCAGCTACTGGACACCCCAGCACTCAGAGAACCCACCAATTTCTTCAGGGCAAATTGGTGGTCCTATATGTTCCAAGACATCCACAAGTTCATCTCGTGATGCTCTTCATGTGCCCAAGCCTAAGTACCCCAAACCCTGCCTGCAGGTAAGCTACTCCCTTTGTCCATGCCACAGCGACCATGGCTCCATATAGCCATTGACTTCTTCACTGATCTCCTGTCTCAGAATAACACAGTCATTATGGCAATAGTAGACTGCTTTTCCAAGTCCTTTTGCCTGCTCCCCTTCCCTGGTCTTCCTTTCAACTTCTAAACTGCAGAACACATCAGTTGGGAACTGGGCTGCATTAATCGCAGCCTTCCACCAGGGCCTAAGTGAGGAACTCAAGAATGAATTGTAGAGTTATAGTTATAGAGTTATCGAGCTACAGTGTTGTAGAATTACTGAGTTATCAGTTCCTGTTAGAATTCTATTTCATTAAAACTGCAGATTAGGGCTAATGAACTCACTATAATTTAATTTCCTCTTTACTCTTAATGTTGTGAAAATGGAGGGGGAGACAGGAACCTGATGGTGAATGAGCTCAATGTGACAGTGTGTGATGGAGGAACTCCACATGGCTGATCCAGAGTCAGTTCTTAGGGTTCACAGACTATGCCTTAACACACACCCTGCTGTGTCTCAGATCTCACACTCTCACCTAACACACACCCTGTAGCATCTCGTATCACACTCTCTCACCTAACACACACCCCGTAGCATCTCGGATCACACACTCTCACCTAACACACACCCCGTAGCATCTCTGTTCACACTCTCTCACCTAACACACACCCCGTAGCGTCTTGGATCACACACTCTCACTTAACACACACCCCGGAGTGTCTCGGATCACACTCTCTCACCTAACACACACCCCTGAGCATCTCGGATCACACACTCTCACCTAACACACACCCCGGAGCGTCTCGGGTCACACACTCTCACCTAACACACACCCCGTAGCGTCTCGGATCACACACTCTCACCTAACACACACCCCAGAGCGCCTCGGGTCACACACTCTCAACTAACACACACCCCGTAGCGTCTCAGATCACACACTCTCACTTAACACACACCCCAATGTGTCTCGGATCACACACTCTCACTTAACACACACTCTGATGTGTCTTGGATCACACACTCTTACCTAACACACACTCTGATTTGTCTCGGATCACACACTCTCACCTAACACACACTCTGATGTGTCTCGGATCACACTCTCTCACCTAACACACACCCCGTAGCGTCTCGGATCACACACTCTCACCTAACACACACCCCGTAGCGTCTCGGATCACACACTCTCACTTAACACACACCCTGATGTGTCTCGGGTCACACTCTCTCACTTAACACACACCCCGGAGCGTCTCCGATCACACACTCTCACCTAACACACACTCTGATGTGTCTCGGATCACACTCTCTCACCTAACACACACTCTGATGTGTCTCGGATCACACACTCTCACCTAACACACGCCCCGGAGCGTCTTGGATCACACACTCTCACCTAACACACACCCCGGAGCGTCTCGGATCACACACTCTCACCTAACACACACCCCGTAACGTCTCGGATCACACTCTCTCACCTAACACACACCCCGTAACGTCTCGGATCACACTCTCTCACCTAACACACACCCCGTAGCGTCTCGGATGACACACTCTCACCTAACACACACTCTGATGTGTCTCGGATCACACACTCTCACCTAACACACACTCTGATGTGTCTCGGGTCACACACTCTCACCTAACACACACTCTGATGTGTCTCGGATCACACACTCTCACCTAACACACACCCCGGAGCGTCTCGGATCACACTCTCGCACCTAACACACACCCCGTAGTGTCTCTGATCACACTCTCTCACTTAAAACACACCCTGTAGCGTCTCTGATCACACACACTCACCTAACACACACCCCGTAGCGTCTCGGGTCACACACTCTCACCTAACACACACCCCGTAGCGTCTCGGATCACACACACTCACCTAACACACACCCCGTAGCATCTCGGATAACAATTCTGATTTAATTCTAGTTTAAGATTTTATTCCTGGATTAATCATCATTTAAGCCTGGTGTAAACCCGGTGTTGATGTTGGTGTTAATTATTTGTTTGGATTAATGTAATATAAATAGATAATTGGATAATTAATATAAATTATACATATTATGATAAGAAACTGGATTTTAGAGACCTATATTCCCCTACTATAAAACACAAACACACACACAACACAGAGAGAGAGAGAGAGAGAGAGAGAGACATAAAAGTATAGGAGATTTTTAAAATGGGAAATAAAGCAGTAAATGACTTTTTTCTTCACACACGTGTACACACATAGATGCACACACACACACACACACACACACACATACACACACACCTCTCTTTACGCCCCACAACTGTTTCCAATCATTAGGTTCCTGCATGTCTGCACCCGCAGGCTTTGATTACACCACAGTGTGTGTGTGTGTGTGTGTGTGTGTGTGTGTGTGTGTGTGTGTGTGTGTGTGTGTGTGTTAAATCAGCTGTTTTATTTTCTTGTGATAGTGTTACTTTAATTAGAAACAGAAATTCAATTATATTTCATATTAGTATTGTCTTTTTAAACTGCAAATGAAATTATTTATTAAACACTTAAATCAATAATTATATTTTATTTATATTTATATTTATTATAGCTGTTTAAACAAAAGGAGATTCCACTAATTATGAAAATAATAAAAGTATATTTTAAGTTCCTTAAAAGATTGAAATACACAGAAACATGTTTCTCTAGGAAAATTAACTAAATTACAATTCCATTATAAACTCATACTACTACTACTACTGATAATAATAACAACAATAATAATAATAATAATAATAATAATAATAATAATAATAATAATAATAATAATGTTTTAATGAGGATAATTGAATGATAATTTAATCTTAATGACATTAGCTCAGAATAAGTCTGCAGAAGTTCATTTATTTATCTTTCCGTATTAACTAATTAAATTATAATTTTCACTCCACAGGAGTCAATAATCTCAGTGCAGCTCTTTAATTAAAGAAAAAATGTAACCACTGACATTAAATTAAAAAAGTATGATAAATCAATGATGTTTCATTTCTGCACTAATACATTCATCCTCTCTGTATTATTGTTTATTAAATGTCTATTAATGTCAGAAATCCAAAATGTTTATTTAAATAAATAATAAACAGTAAAAGTGCACCGCGGCTAAAAGACTATAGTCTTCTAGAATTTTCCGCAGATCATTTCCCAGCTGCTAGACAATCCTCGTACATGTTTATTTATCACGATGTAGCATTAATTGTTTATGCGTGTATCATTTTTCTGAATAGTTAGGAAAATCGACATTTTTGTATAACATCTGAAATTTGTTGTTGGATGATTGTGCTGGGAACTGCACAATAACGGTTTAATAATGAAATTCAGAAATTGATACAGTTGCTGCGATTATTATTCTCTGTAAACTTAAATTCTCACTACTTTTATATCAACAAAAAAACAAACAAACAAATAAATAAACAGCCCCTCCAAGTTTATTGTGATGCTTATAAAATGTTTCTCTAATGTCTAATTGTTTTATTGTCAAATAATAATTTTATACTGTAATATTTCACAAGTGATGTAATTGTGTGAATGAATTGTTTAATCCATAAACACTCATTTATTATTATTATTATTATTATTATTATTATTATTATTAATACACTGATATATTCTAATAATAATAATATTACATTAAATAACTACACATTTCTCTCAGTTATTCTAATAAATGGATGAATAATCACTGTATATTTCTGCAGTGTGATCTGTCTAAAATTATGTACAATACCTTAAATAACGTTTAAACACATCCAAACCTACTGCTCACACGTGCACTCACATGCGCACACACACACACGCGCACACACGCACACACACACACACACACACACACACACACACTCGTGCATGCACGCACTCGTACACACACACACACTTGTGCATGCACGCACTCGTACACACACACGCACACACCACTGACTCACCTGTAGTTCTGTGTTAGTTTTGTTGTTTTGCGGTTGTATCCTCACAATGGTTAGTGTCCCTGTGATGTAATCTACAGAATACCCACAATGCACCTTGTTTCAGTCAGAGAGAGAGTCAGATTCAGGGTCGAAGGTCAGGAGTGTTGCTGGTGTTTATAAGAGAAACAGCCTTCAGGTTAGCAGTGGCATCGCTGATGAGCTCAGAATAAACACATTCACAAAAAACTCGTTTCTGATTGGTCAGAGAGCAGAACTAGGAAGTGGAAGAGTCAGAAGAATTAAGACTGAATTATGAAGATTAGATGAGGAAAGACTTTTGTTGTACACTAGACTTGTTAAGAATAATGTGAGGGGGAGTGGTCAGAGTGAGGGGCGTGGTCATGGTAAAAGGGTGAGCTTAACGCTTACAGCATTAATTAAAACTATGAAACCCAGCTGAGTGTCTCTGGTTGCACAGAGTTAATGTGAGTTAGGCGAGGTGTTGGAGTTAGTGAGTGGCCGACATGGACCAGGCTCCCTCCATCCTCCACACGGAGAAGGCGTAGCTCAGTCTCTCATGTGCCAGGTAGTTACAGCTCGCCATCTTGGTGTCCATCTGTCCATCGTCGCTCTGCAGCACCTGGTAGAGGAAGTCGATGTAGCGCGAGGCGAGTTTGAGGATCTGAATTTTGCTCAGTTTGTCAGACGGCAGCGTGGGGATGATTTTCCTGAGCGAGGCGAATGCGTCGTTCAGAGACTGTGTGCGCTGACGTTCCCTCACGTTAGCGATGACTCTCTGAGAGTGAAGATCCTCAAACTGCTGAGCAGGAAGCGGAGACACCGAGCTCACCAAGGGCACCAGCGAGGACGAGGATGAAGAAGGAGATGGAGAACTCTTTTTGGGACGTTTAGGGATGGATGGTGTGATGGTTTTATCTTCTGCGAGCAGATCAGCGCTGAGCTCCTTCTTAGGGCTCGTCAGTCGTTTTCGGGTCACAACAACAGGACATTTATTATTGCGGCGTTCCTCGTCCTCGTCCCGAGGAATCACTCCGCCTTTGGGGAAATCTCCACAACTGTCTTCCTCTCTCATGGCAGGCGGTCTTCTGTCTCTGATCTCTGTGTTCCTCTGGCCCTGTTCTACCACTCACTTTTTCTCTCTACAACTTAAACATAAAGAAGAGGTTTTAATTTAAATATTTCAGAGCTTCAGTGTGAGTTTAAAAAAAAAATCAATAATAAAAAATACAGTACCTGTGTATTTACTGCCTAAAGATCCTTCAGTTGATCCTTCAGTCAGCTTCAGTTTTAACCACCATCTGGCTTCCAGCACATTTATAAAGACCAGCTTGGTCCGCACAGGCTCCGCCCACCACCATCACTGATTGGACACGTTCAAGGACACACCCAGCTCAAAGTAAACAAGATGAGTGTTGGGACTCATCTCTGATTGGAGGATAGAAACGTGGAGGTGTGATAAAGGATGAGGCCGGAGTGTGTGCTGCGTTGCTGTAGGTTCTCCTGAAGTGGTGTGTGTTTTATTAAATCCAGATCTTACACTCCGAAATCACACGTCTACACACACAACTCGGAAAAATACACCACACAAACTTCTCTGGAGCGTTCAGATAAAGATTCACTTTAAAAGCCTGCTTGTTTTCAGCAGATTATTATAATTTCTGAATTTCTTTTTTGAATTTTGAATTTCTTAAATTCAAATTGAAGCTCAGAACTGAAAGGACAAGACGGGGGGAAGAGACAAAAATATAAAACCTCCTTCTTCAGTAAGAGCTTTATCACAGACTCACCAGAGTCTCTTTCTCTCTCTCTCTCTCACACACACACACACACACACACACACACACACACACACACACACACACACACACACACACACATCTTATCTTATTTACACTTTATCTGTGTGGTGGGAGGAAACCAGATAACCCGGAGGAAACCCAGACAGACACAGGGAGAACGTGTGAAACTCCACACAGACAGTAGCCCAAGTGCACTACATAGGGAGCAGCAGTGAGGAAAACAGCGGACTGAATTTATTCACTTTACTGCTGAGTGACACAGAAACATCATGAGAACCTGCTGTCAGGACCGAGCCTAACTCTAAACAGCCACACTCACTGGTACATCAACAATTCCAACATTACAACTATAACAATAACATAAAACAATAAAATATAGCATTTAAGTGTATTTTCTTTATTAAATACTTTTAAATTTACAGCATTTCCATGACTATAGAGGACTGCTCAGACGATACACACACAGCTACTGTTTATTTTACTACCATTTGCACTCTTCTTCACATACTGTGACTGCACATATTCTAGTGTCTACACTTGGGATTTGCACCTTACATATTAGGCACACATACCAGTTCCCTGATGAATTCTGCATATTTTGTAATTATATTGTATTTGTACATAATTGCCCCACTCATCTTCTGATGTATATTATTTGTATTGCACAGCTATAGAGTACCTGAGCCTCAAAACAAGCATTTCAATGTACAACTGTCCCTGAAATTTTGTGCACATGACAAGTACAGGACTTTCACAAGTGCTTTTTGTCTCCATTAGAAACATCCTCAGGACTAAACCCTGTTAGAGAGTTAGCACTGCAAGAAAACACACAACTCAGATTTTCTTTTTTTGTTAATTAGTGGTCATTTAAATGCTTATTGAAGAGACGTGTTTTTACTCTTCATCAGTGATTTTCAGTCAGTGGAAATTCTTGTAAGACAGAGAAGATCCTTGATGCAGGTCTTCCTCTTTCCCTGAGAGATGATTGGTCCAGTTGAGCAGTGCTAGAGGATCGGAGGGAGCGTGGTGTAGAGCGGGGGTGATGGTAGCTGGAGGTCTGTTTTTGGCTTTGTAGGCGAGCATCTGATGCAGCAGCTACAGGAGGCCGGTGAAGAGAGCGTAACAATAGCGTGGTGTGGTAGAACTTGAGATCAGTTCCAGAGGTCAGATGGCGAGCAGGAGGAGAGCTGTCAGGAGTGAGGTGAAGTAGTCCAGTCTCGAGATTCCTGGGAGATCACAAGATCATGATATGGAGATGAGTGTAGAAGAACTTACAGTCTCTCAGTCTCATGTTAGCTGAATACATCACAAACATGTAGTTAGCATGTGTTATCGTCATTAAACATTTTTTATTTATTCTTATATGCAAGGCTTAGCGCTCTTTCTCTGTGTCTCTCTCTCTTTCTCTCTCAGATATTCTCCTTTTGCGTTCTCGTCCTGTGTCAATCTCTTCATCTGTGGACACACAGCTTTTGTTTTATTAATGTCTAGCACAAGGTGTGTTGGTGCTGAGACTCCACTGATGATCTGCTTTATTCTGTGTAAATTTCAGCGTGCAGTCAGAACAGGATCAGATCTTTATTTACTTTATTTACACAGAGCGAAGGAACATGAGAATGAGAAAGAGAAATTAATGTCAAACTAATTTACTGAATAAAACAATTCCAGAATTCATTTCAATTCAAATTAAACATGAATTTGTGTTTTTGAAAATAATGTGTTTTGGTAAAAGTCTTTTAGCGGATCTAACATTAACTAATATAAATATTAACACTAACATTAACATTAACATTAATTCATGCTCCAGTGCAGATTTTCTTTCTTTCTTTCTTTTAGTCCTCTAGTCTTTGCATTTTTCAAATTTCCGCCTGTAAAGCTGAAGCTGAAGTGCGCTGAGTTTTGTTCGTCATGTTTGAATTTCCTCAACTTCACTTTGAAGCTGCATTTTTCCAAAAAGTCCCGTAATGTCAGACAGAGTGCACATCTGGAGTGCACTTCGCTCAAGACAGGAACATCTCATTGATCTCTGATGGAAATGATTTAGAATTAAAACAGCTGCAGGACCTGTTCCAATAACTCTCAAACCAAGTGCACTTCTTCCAATAACTCTCAGACCAAGTGCACTTCGTCCAATAACTCTCAAACCAAGCTCACGTCACCCAGTAACTCTCAAACCATGTGCACTTCTTCTAATAACTCTCAGACCAAGTGCACTTCGCCCAATAACTCTCAAACCAAGCTCACGTCTCCCAATAACTCTCAAACCAAAGGCACTTCTTCCAATAACTCACAAAAAAGGGCACTTCTCCCAATAACTCTCAAACCAAGTGCACTTCTCTCCATTTGAATACTATTTTTAACACGCCCCCTGGGGAAATCCAGATGCCATCTTAAGGGCTGTTCTATGACTGTAGTAATTTCAAGTGCCCTTTGTTCAATGACCCCTTGGAGGAGTGAACAATTCGACATAGATGTAGACTTCAGGAGCAGAAAATGAGGTTGGCCACAAACCTGTGCTGTGTGACCCGACTGTGCACTTAACAAATTAGGGGAAGAGTAAAAGACGAGAGAAAGTTTATAACTGTATTGTAACGGGGAAGTAGTCTGTATCTTCACCCGTCTCGCTCTTCCACACTTTGTCACGTTCATTCAGCAGCTCAGCTGCTCCATCCAGTGGTGATGTACATAATTACTCTTCTTCCCTTTTATTTGTTCTATTTTCAATTTTCGAACATTTACTTTAATTTTTCTGCTAATCTTTCCCTTTTAAAAGCCCCTTTTACAAACGGATATAATTTAAATGCCCCCTCAGCTCTCCTCAGACTCAGTGTTTCTTTCAGGAGGTGTATGTTAGTGTCTATTATCTGAGGTACAGATGATAAGCAGCAGTAAACTTGATCAGAGCTGATAATCACCCAGAGACGCTGCAATAAGGAAGCACAGTGTTCAGTTAGTGATTAACTTCAGACTATAAAGCTGAGAGAACATCAGGGTGAGGACGAGTTCTTCACAACCTTCATTCTGAGAAAGTAAGTGTTTTACCTTTTATTTAATGCACTTTGTGCGTGTGTTTGTGTGTGTGTGTGTGCATATGTTTGTGTGTGTGTGTGTGTGTAAATGTGTTCTGAAAGAAATCTTGATTAAAAAAATATAATGTGAATAGGTTAAAGTTCACAGTTAAAGTGTTTTGATGATTAAGAAAATAAAGGAAGAAAGGTTCAGAGTTCATCATTCCAAACTGTTGGCCACACCCTGCACCGTGCACAAAAAGGTTTAAAAACTGAGAAAATCCAAGAAGTTTCTAGCTAAAATCCTATAATAATATATTTCCCTTTCAGAAAGTGAACAATTTCTTTCTTAAATGAGGACCCTATTTTATAAAAGTGAATACTTCAATAAAATAAAAAAAAAAGTTCCTTAACTGTTCCTTCAGGTACAGACACATTAATAGAATTCATAAAATTTATAATTTATATCCTGATTCTATATTTTTCTGTAAAGCTGCTTTGTGACAATGTCCATTGTTAAAATCATTATAGAAATAAAGCTGAACTGAATTGAATAGAGGTATTTCTGTTTTGTGTGAGTATTTCAGTGTCTAATGTAATAAAGCTAATAACGTGTTTATGAATAATTTTACCCAGAGGTAGTATATATAGAGAAAAGAGCAGTGGGCCTAAAACAGAGCTTCGTGGGACATAAAACTTTACATTAGTATGTGTAGAGGAGTAACTATTTACATTTACAAACTGATAATGATCAAATAAAGTCAAATAAGACCTGAGGCACAAGCCACATCTTCTAGTCTATCTAGAATATTGTTATGATCTATGATGTCAAAAGCTGCACCAAGGTGAAGCAACACAAGCAAGGAGACACAGCACTGATCAGAGGCCAGTAACAGGTCATTTAACCAGAGAGTAGAAAGTATAGTGTAGAGAGTAGGAGAGTAGGATAATAGGAGAGTAGAGAGTATAGTGTAGAGAGTAGGAGAGTAGGAGAGTAGAATAATAGGAGAGTAGAGAGTATAGTATAGAGAGTAGGAGAGTAGGAGAGTAGAATAATAGGAGAGTAGAGAGCATAGTGTAGAGAGTAGGATAGTAGGAGAGTAGAATAATAAGAGAGTAGAGAGTACAGCTTAGAGAGTAGGATAATAGGAGAGTAGAGAGCATAGTGTAGAGAGTGGGATAGTAGGAGAGTAGAATAATAAGAGAGTAGAGAGTACAGTTTAGAGAGTAGGATAATAGGAGAGTAGAGAGCATAGTGTAGAGAGTAGGATAGTAGGATAATAGGATAATAGGAGAGTAGAGAGCGTAGTGTAGAGAGTAGGAAAGTAGGATAATAGGAGAGTAGAGAGTATAGTGTAGAGAGTAGGATAGTAGAAGAGTAGAATAATAGGAGAGTAGAGAGTATATTCCCTCACTTTCGGTCGAGCTACACATGCTACTTCTGAGATGCCAGTGATCCTGACCCCTTCTGCTCCTCCTCGCTG
>JAKKZN010000015.1:22584299-22600919 GCA_033441825.1 Pangasius elongatus | reverse complement strand
ACACACACACACACACACACACACACACACACACACACACACACACACACACACACACACACACACACACACGCATGCAGGGCAGACTGAAATAAGCACACTGTAAATGGAGCTGTAAAAATAACAGCGGTTACACACACGGTGTGTGTGTGTGTGTGTGTGTAGCTGTAGGAGGTGAATCCATCGCATATTAATATTTATAAAATTGTGTGTGTTTACATTCTGATCCTAAGTTAAATTTAAATATGAATATATTCACTATGAGGAGCTGAATGACTCGGAGTGTGTAAATGAGTTTTAGGATAAATATGGAGCCCATGCAACAGCTAGCAATGCTAACACTGGTGTTAATAAGGCATGATGGCCATTGATTCATTCTGATAGAAACCAGTTCATCAGCCAATCAGCTTTTAGTATTGCATCTCGTGCAGGAGGATCGAAAAATGACTCGTGCGGTGATGCACGCGGAGTGATGGTTGATGAAAAGAAATTTGCATTTAGCACATCTCCATTATTTGCATACAACAGTCACAGTAGACAAAAACTGCATACTATATAAGAGAAATACCTATAATTACATACATCATTATCTGTGCTTTTAATTATAATTACATAAACGTTTATAATAATTAGAACTACACACATAACATGCCTGTAAGTTACATACACATATGCGACCAGTCCCAAATTCTCAATTAATGAATTGCTTTACTGTAAATTATCACTAAAGCGGAACTCAAAATAATGCCTCTGTAACATCAGGTAGGAAAACTATTATTATTTCATAATAAAATAATTATACATAATGAATAGTAATAATGAGTCTGCAGTGACTATCAACACAATTCTCTGTCTCTCTCTCTCTCTCTCTCTCACACACACACACACACACACACACACACACACACACACACCACCTCACATGAACGTAAATAAAAGTGAACAGTGAAAACATCTTATTGCTTCCTCCAGGTGCTCAGTCTGATTCTGTAAATTAGTTTATTTAGTTCATTTAATTTGTTTCTTTAATCAAATTTGTTTATTTTACTCAGGATGTTACCTGACGCTGAACATGTGGAGTTTGTAATAGAGTACAACACTTTCAGCTGGTTCACTGAATTTAGTTATTGATTATTATTAAACTCTATAACACTAATATATTTTGTACTTGAACTTGACCTAAATTTATAGATATACTTGAATGATTAGAGCAGAAAGTGTAGTGTATCAGTGAGTCCATACACACAGTGAGTGTCTATAAGGGCCCTCAGTGTCGACGAATCACAACAGCACACACCGACGCTGCGCCGTCTGTCAGAATTTAGCCGAGTGTGGTCATACAGTGCTGGCTCATATGCTAACTGCTACTTAACTAGCATTTCTTTTCTTTTCTGGTGACTCTTCTGTGTGCAGAAACACAAAATCTATTAAAATGATTACTGCTAAAACACTTATAATAAACACAGCCTTTCTCTCTCTCAATATTTTCCACCTGATTCTGGATCAGTTATCTTAGCATTAAGGCCTCTTAGCATTAGCATTGACATCACTTGCTTTCTCTCAAGTCAAGAAGAGTCCTGGATCGATTACTGTTTGTCATTAGATTAAAAAAGTCCATAAATGAAAGCAGAGACAAATGGTACTTTAATCAGAACACACTGTTCACATTTGGTCTTTTTCCAATTATGTCTAAGATGAAAATAAGCATGTGCTGTCAGACAGAATATTCTCTCACAGCAGAGAGCGTTTATATTTATGCATGTTTCATTTTCCGCTGTGATGAGCTCATTGTGGCTGAGTTTGCCTTTAAGGTTTCTGCCACAATTTAGACATTTAAGACATAAATAATTAGATTTGTGCTCACATTACACACACACACACACACACACACACACACACACACACACACACACACACACACACACACACACACACACACACATTCCCCCCAGAACACACACACACACACACACACACACACACACACACACACACACACACACACACATACACACACAGAAGTTCTTATAAACTGTCATTATCATCAACACCATCATCAACACTGTTGTTCCTGAGCTACACCACAGCAACCTCATCCAGCTGAACATACCCTCCATCAGCTGTTAGACAGGAAGGAAACGTTATGTGAAGTTCTCAGACTCATGACAGTCAGCACAGGAGTACCACAGGGCTGTGTTCTCTCACCACTCCTGTACTCACTCTACACCAATGACTGCACCACCACAGACAGATCCATCAGTATACTAAAGTTTGCAGACGACACGACTGTAGTGACGAGGTTACCCGTAGTAGTGAAATCTTACAGCATTGCGTGTCTATAACAACCTTGAGCTTAATGCTGCAACGACGGTTGAAATGCTGGTTGGCTTCCGCGAGCATCCCTCTGCCTGCCAACCTGCGACAATCTACACCTCAGCTGTGTCCAAGGTTGAGTCTTTCAGGTTCCTGGAGACCACCATCACCACCTCACTGAAATGGGCCAACATCATAACCACGATCCTCATGCAAGGCTCTCAGCAGTTCAGGAAGCTCAGAATTTCTCAACCTGTTCTGAAAAGATTCCACTGAGCCATTATAGAGAGTGTGCTCACCTCCTCCATCACAGTGTGCTTCTCCTCCAGCTCTTCCATCTGCAGGACCAGACTGCAGCGCGCGGTCCACTCGGCTGAGAAGGTCATCGGCTGTGAACTCACCAAAATCAAGAGGAGATCGGTGAAAAATGCTGCTGACCGCAAACATCCTGTCCACCAGCTCTCTGTCAAACCGCCATCACAGAGGCGCTACAGGTCCATCACCTTCTGACCCACACGACGCCGACACAGCTTCTCTCCAGACGCTATCCAGTTACTAAACCACTCCAGACCGTAGCAACTCACACCCAACTACCTCACACACAGACATGTCCCACATCGTCACGTTATCTGTCATCTTGTAGTATTATTGCACTGTCTGTGGTCTCATGTCCTGTTCACTGGCTAATTGTGGCGTTATTGCATTATTTTTATGCTGTTCTGCCTCATGTAATAATGTAATAATGACAATAATGCTGATATTCACATTCTTTATTTATAATTTGTTTACAGTAACAGGAGGAATTTTTAAGCGTCTATGTTTACAGCAGATCCCAGACCAGTCCAGCACTCAGTCAGCTCAGCCCAAAACACACACTCATCTAAAAACATGACACCATTTTACAGCACTACATCGTCAGAGCGACTTTATCAATGAATTTGGCAAGACGGATGTCTTTCTTTGACAGGCCTCCACAGTCATGTGTCGTTAACGTGACCTGGACCTGAAAAACAACAAGAGATTCAACTGTGAGGGAAAACACACACACACACACACACACACACACACACACACACACACACACACAGTGGAAAGTAGCAGAGTGAGAGCCCGGAGCCTTTCATAAAGAGAGGATTAATGGTGGAATTCCTCACAGTGCAGCAGAAGCACTGACGCTAACACAGAGGCTTCAGCTAGATTTCAGGCCTGTTTGTCCAAAACCACAGCTACTTTCTTCAAACACACACAGAAAAAAAAACAGATTTCACCATAAAACACAGGATCTTCTCAGTTTCTCATTGTTCTGATGTGAAACGTGAGCTAGCAGCGCTAGCATGAGCCGTGTCAGTGCGGACATATTGAAAGCTTGGCAGCGGTGCGTGGGGCCTCTCGGCTCAGCTCAACGCGGCGCTCATGTTAAACACTGACTGAGGCTTTATAAACGCCTGCCGTGGGGTGACAGAGCAGCGCTCAGTGGAAGTTATTACCTTATTATAAACATTGAACCACTCCGGATGATGGTTCATCTTCTCCGCCTGCAGAGCCACTCGAGACATGAATCCAAACGCCTGCAGTAAAGACAAACAGTGCACACGTCCCAGTGAATTATTACTGTGAGAGCATTACTACTCTGAGAGCATTACTACTCTGAGAGCGTTATTACTGTGAGAGCATTATTGCTGTGAGAGCATTACTACTCTGAGAGCGTTATTATTGTGAGAGCATTACTACTCTGAGAGCGTTATTACTGTGAGAGCATTACTACTCTGAGAGCGTTATTACTGTGAGAGCATTACTACTCTGAGAGCATTACTACTCTGAGAGTGTTATTACTGTGAGAGCATTACTACGCTGAGAGCGTTATTACTGTGAGAGCATTACTACTCTGAGAGCGTTATTACTGTGAGAGCATTACTACTCTGTGAGCATTACTACTCTGAGAGCATTATTACTGTGAGAGCATTACTACTCTGAGAGCGTTATTACTGAGAGCATTGTTACTCTCAGCACATTACTACAGTACATTACTACAGTATGTTACTACAGTACGTTATTACTCTCAGCACATTATTACTCTATTCACATTATTACCTTGAGAACATTATTACTCTCAGTACATTACTACAGTACGTTATTACTCTCAGCACATTATTATTTTTAGGACATTACTACACTGAACACATTATTACTCTAATTACATTATTACTCTTCATTCTAACAGTTCTAATTCTTACTCTTCATACTATCATTATCATTACATTCTGTTTACATTAATACTATCCCCTTTATTTCTCTTTATTCATTACTAATATATTTCCTTTATTACTTTTCCAAACCTCATTAATACTGCATTCATTATTACTGTTTCCCATTATTACACAGCTTTACTCGAATCCCATCCTCTTTAATACCCCATAATTACACTGTTCACATCACTCTGATCAGAATTTTGTCTTTACTCCCACCCTAAACAAGCCACTATATAGTCACAAACACCAATTCAAGCAGACATTTGTAGTGACACTGCTATCACACTATATAGCACATTTAATTTACCATGACACGATGGCCTGTAGCATGCTAATTTTTGTACTATTCAGGAACAGCCCTAAGTGGGTGGAGGTATGATCCAAATACCAACTTTGTTTATCCAAAAATCAGTGAAAATACTATTTGGTTGTAGATCTCATGATTCAGGAAATATTGGCCAAATCATAAAACACTGGACTACAGTGCCCCCTATATGATCAGGCTCATTTTGCTTGTGTGTATGATTTACACTTGGGGCTATAACATTCTTTAGCACAGAATAATATTAGCAACAAAATCCTACCAAAAATTCTGGGGTTCCAGCTTGAGGCCCTAAACCTAGTACAGATAATACAGAACAAATTGCACTTAACTGATAGTGCACATACAGCAGGTGATGTAGTGGGTGACACACACACACACACACACACACACACACACACACACACACACACACACACACACACCAGTCAGAGGTTATTCTGAGTGATTATGTGAGTTCTAATTACCTCAGAGAGGCCGGGATCCTCGGTGTGCAGTGTTCACTGTGCCGGCTATTTCAGAGCAATTTCCCTCTGCAATCTCAATTAAGCCCCTAAATGCTTCCGCAGATAATTAGACCACTGAAAGGCCATTGTACACCACACGCCGGCGTGGCCGCACTGACACACAAACGCACAGCCACTCGTGGCAGGAAATTGCTTCAAGTCTTTAGTGTGTTGTAACCAATTTTCCAACACATGATGTAACACGATCAGTGGCTCTGCGATCAGGTTGGGTATCAGAGTACAAACCGCCTCGCAATCAGTTTAACGTAATTGTCAGATTCCTGCAATGTGAGCCGTGGACACGACGGCCTGCTCTTTCTCAGCTCTCATTAGGAACATTGGGCCATTATTAAATCACTGCAGCGGCTGATTGTTGTCCAAAATGTTTCCTTCATTCATTCACATCAAATCTGGAGGATAAAGTGTGAAATGAACTGGTGCAGTGGAGCGTGACTTTAACCCTGTAATGCATGGAGCTTCAATTTAACTCAACTTAATAACTTCTTACATTTAGTTTAACTTTAAAATCTCTGGCTGTTTCACAGGAACTCGAACTGAAGTGAACTCAAAACACTCAGACATTCCAAATGACAAAATACTACGATCTGTCTCCATGTTCTTACTAAAAAAAATCTGCTACTTCACGGCTCTGTAATAAACCAAAAAAATTATTAGTAGAAAACTCATTAAATTCCTTAATGTTTTTAAGTTTTGGCCAAACATTAACACACACACACACACACACACACACACACACACACACACACGGTGGATGGACTGAGCACTACGACCGTTTCCTCCGACACAGAGTCTGAGAGGTCAAGGAGCTTATGGTTATGCAGCTCTTTGTTTCCCCTCGCTGTGTGTCATTATGTGCACTCCCCCTGCACACTCTGTCTGTCACACAGCCGCTAATTTAATGTGACACACTGCAGGGCCTCCAATAATCAGGACCACTGGAAACCGGGCTGAGCCATTACAATCCCCCCCACTTCCCCACAAACTTGCCACTCTGAGGGGCATTTAGGAAGATTACAGAATGACTGTCATGAAGCGCAAGCTGGAACACAACCACACTCACACACCCACCCAATCCACCCCAAAACACCCCCCAACTCCCCCACCCAAACACACACACAAAATAAGAGTGTGAAGTCCGTCAAGGTTGTAATTTATCTTGTGCCCTCTTTAACATATATATCAATAAATTTGCTTTTATCCTTCAACATTCTTCAACCCCAGAAGTACCAATACAGAAAAAAAAACAAACATTTATTATATACAGTCGACTTTTGCTTTGGTTCTGCTCTGTTCCATAGCACACACCCTGCAACAGAACATTGTCCTTATAAAGGAAAACTTTACAGATTTGACATTAATGTTAATAAAACCAAAATCATGATCTTCTAGGAAAAAAAAGTACAAATCAAAATTCCTCTTTGGAAAATTTTGGGTGTCCAGACTAAAACCACTATTAATTAATTTATACTATTTATAAAATCACACTACACATTTAAATACTAAATAAAATTTGGCTATGTATTTTCCATGGTATAATTAAACCCATCATTGTATATAATAGTGAGTTGTGTAATGCCATAAGCCATCAAAATCTTTTTGGGCACAAACTTCATAGAAAAGTGCTACCTGAATTTCTGCAAAGATGTAAAGAAACACGATGAAGGTCCACTCCCACTTACAACCAGATGATTCACAGATCTACCATCACCAAGCTTACATCATTAACTGCTCACAAGCAGAAACACACCTCCTCAAACATTAACGCTTACAGCCTCAAATGCACAAGTTCAACTGACCACAGAGGCCAATTAGAATAAATAAACACCTGGACAAATTAAATATCTTCTATTAACAAACTAAAATGTTATTAAAGACACAACACACCCTAACAGATTAACTGTCTCAAATAAAAACCCCAAAAGCATGACACACTTTAACATTATACAAACCCCAAGAGAAAGAATCTGTAAACACTACAGCATGGAGCAGAGAGAAACACAACAACAGATAGAGAGACAGACAGAGAAATGGACTGAGAGACAGATAGACAGAGACCTACAGAGAGACAGCAACAAACAGAGAGAGACAAACAGGGACAGACAGACAGACAGAAAGAGATGAGAAACACATGGATAACTGGATAGTTTGCGGTTTTCGGCGACAGATGAAACGTTTTAACCAATTCGATTGTTTGTGAAAGAAATGATTCTGATGGAAACCTCAGCTGCAGTTGAACTAGGCTCTGCTCCCTGTCACACTGATGAGGACTGACACACACACACACACACACACAGAAGGGGGTTCGGGGTTTTTTTGATTTAGTTAATCCATACACACAGCAGTAGGAGGAAGTGTAGCAACAAAGTTTGAGCTCAAAACTCATATCTGGATTAGCAATACATGTAAGTGACTCCACCCACTATGGAACTCAGCAGTGACTCTGCCTGCTTTTTTAGTAGCCTTGATTCCAGAAGTTTCTCTTCTTAAAGAAAAAAAAAGTATAAATGAGTCAGTATTTTAATGAGATGGTGGTAATGACAGTGTTAATGACAGTGTTACTGAGACGGTGTGTTAATGAGATCCTGAACCTGATTAAAGGTTTTGAAGTGCAGCTCTTTATACAGTGCATCTCGCTCTTCCAGCTCCACCCACCCCGTCGCCTTCAACTCCATCAGCGCATGCTCCCTTTCCGCTGCACTCAACCAGTGTGAATCAGTGGCCTACACACACACACACACACACACACACACACACACACACACAGTCAATTAAAACCAAACCCAAAGGCAGAAGTGTAACAGCCTTTTCAACTGATGTACATGTCAGTGTTTTGGCGCCATCTCTTGGTCAAACACCTGATGCCACTGATTCTAATAAATTCTAAAATTATATATATATATATATATATATAATTTTAGAATTTATTAGAATCAGTGGCATCAGGTGTTTGACCAAGAGATGGCGCCAAAACACTGACATGTACATCAGTTGAAAAGGCTGTTACACTTCTGCCTTTGGGTTTGGTTTTAATTGACTGTGTGTGTGTGTGTGTGTGTGTGTGTGTGTGTGTGTGTGTAGGCCACTGATTCACACTGGTTGAGTGCAGCGGAAAGGGAGCATGCGCTGATGGAGTTGAAGGCGACGGGGTGGGTGGAGCTGGAAGAGCGAGATGCACTGTATAAAGAGCTGCACTTCAAAACCTTTAATCAGGTTCAGGATCTCATTAACACACCGTCTCAGTAACACTGTCATTAACACTGTCATTACCACCATCTCATTAAAATACTGACTCATTTATACTTTTTTTTTCTTTAAGAAGAGAAACTTCTGGAATCAAGGCTACTAAAAAAGCAGGCAGAGTCACTGCTGAGTTCCATAGTGGGTGGAGTCACTTACATGTATTGCTAATCCAGATATGAGTTTTGAGCTCAAACTTTGTTGCTACACTTCCTCCTACTGCTGTGTGTATGGATTAACTAAATCAAAAAAACCCCGAACCCCCTTCTGTGTGTGTGTGTGTGTGTGTGTCAGTCCTCATCAGTGTGACAGGGAGCAGAGCCTAGTTCAACTGCAGCTGAGGTTTCCATCAGAATCATTTCTTTCACAAACAATCGAATTGGTTAAAACGTTTCATCTGTCGCCGAAAACCGCAAACTATCCAGTTATCCATGTGTTTCTCATCTCTTTCTGTCTGTCTGTCTGTCCCTGTTTGTCTCTCTCTGTTTGTTGCTGTCTCTCTGTAGGTCTCTGTCTATCTGTCTCTCAGTCCATTTCTCTGTCTGTCTCTCTATCTGTTGTTGTGTTTCTCTCTGCTCCATGCTGTAGTGTTTACAGATTCTTTCTCTTGGGGTTTGTATAATGTTAAAGTGTGTCATGCTTTTGGGGTTTTTATTTGAGACAGTTAATCTGTTAGGGTGTGTTGTGTCTTTAATAACATTTTAGTTTGTTAATAGAAGATATTTAATTTGTCCAGGTGTTTATTTATTCTAATTGGCCTCTGTGGTCAGTTGAACTTGTGCATTTGAGGCTGTAAGCGTTAATGTTTGAGGAGGTGTGTTTCTGCTTGTGAGCAGTTAATGATGTAAGCTTGGTGATGGTAGATCTGTGAATCATCTGGTTGTAAGTGGGAGTGGACCTTCATCGTGTTTCTTTACATCTTTGCAGAAATTCAGGTAGCACTTTTCTATGAAGTTTGTGCCCAAAAAGATTTTGATGGCTTATGGCATTACACAACTCACTATTATATACAATGATGGGTTTAATTATACCATGGAAAATACATAGCCAAATTTTATTTAGTATTTAAATGTGTAGTGTGATTTTATAAATAGTATAAATTAATTAATAGTGGTTTTAGTCTGGACACCCAAAATTTTCCAAAGAGGAATTTTGATTTGTACTTTTTTTTCCTAGAAGATCATGATTTTGGTTTTATTAACATTAATGTCAAATCTGTAAAGTTTTCCTTTATAAGGACAATGTTCTGTTGCAGGGTGTGTGCTATGGAACAGAGCAGAACCAAAGCAAAAGTCGACTGTATATAATAAATGTTTGTTTTTTTTTCTGTATTGGTACTTCTGGGGTTGAAGAATGTTGAAGGATAAAAGCAAATTTATTGATATATATGTTAAAGAGGGCACAAGATAAATTACAACCTTGACGGACTTCACACTCTTATTTTGTGTGTGTGTTTGGGTGGGGGAGTTGGGGGGTGTTTTGGGGTGGATTGGGTGGGTGTGTGAGTGTGGTTGTGTTCCAGCTTGCGCTTCATGACAGTCATTCTGTAATCTTCCTAAATGCCCCTCAGAGTGGCAAGTTTGTGGGGAAGTGGGGGGGATTGTAATGGCTCAGCCCGGTTTCCAGTGGTCCTGATTATTGGAGGCCCTGCAGTGTGTCACATTAAATTAGCGGCTGTGTGACAGACAGAGTGTGCAGGGGGAGTGCACATAATGACACACAGCGAGGGGAAACAAAGAGCTGCATAACCATAAGCTCCTTGACCTCTCAGACTCTGTGTCGGAGGAAACGGTCGTAGTGCTCAGTCCATCCACCGTGTGTGTGTGTGTGTGTGTGTGTGTGTGTGTGTGTGTGTGTTAATGTTTGGCCAAAACTTAAAAACATTAAGGAATTTAATGAGTTTTCTACTAATAATTTTTTTGGTTTATTACAGAGCCGTGAAGTAGCAGATTTTTTTTAGTAAGAACATGGAGACAGATCGTAGTATTTTGTCATTTGGAATGTCTGAGTGTTTTGAGTTCACTTCAGTTCGAGTTCCTGTGAAACAGCCAGAGATTTTAAAGTTAAACTAAATGTAAGAAGTTATTAAGTTGAGTTAAATTGAAGCTCCATGCATTACAGGGTTAAAGTCACGCTCCACTGCACCAGTTCATTTCACACTTTATCCTCCAGATTTGATGTGAATGAATGAAGGAAACATTTTGGACAACAATCAGCCGCTGCAGTGATTTAATAATGGCCCAATGTTCCTAATGAGAGCTGAGAAAGAGCAGGCCGTCGTGTCCACGGCTCACATTGCAGGAATCTGACAATTACGTTAAACTGATTGCGAGGCGGTTTGTACTCTGATACCCAACCTGATCGCAGAGCCACTGATCGTGTTACATCATGTGTTGGAAAATTGGTTACAACACACTAAAGACTTGAAGCAATTTCCTGCCACGAGTGGCTGTGCGTTTGTGTGTCAGTGCGGCCACGCCGGCGTGTGGTGTACAATGGCCTTTCAGTGGTCTAATTATCTGCGGAAGCATTTAGGGGCTTAATTGAGATTGCAGAGGGAAATTGCTCTGAAATAGCCGGCACAGTGAACACTGCACACCGAGGATCCCGGCCTCTCTGAGGTAATTAGAACTCACATAATCACTCAGAATAACCTCTGACTGGTGTGTGTGTGTGTGTGTGTGTGTGTGTGTGTGTGTGTGTGTGTGTGTGTGTGTGTGTCACCCACTACATCACCTGCTGTATGTGCACTATCAGTTAAGTGCAATTTGTTCTGTATTATCTGTACTAGGTTTAGGGCCTCAAGCTGGAACCCCAGAATTTTTGGTAGGATTTTGTTGCTAATATTATTCTGTGCTAAAGAATGTTATAGCCCCAAGTGTAAATCATACACACAAGCAAAATGAGCCTGATCATATAGGGGGCACTGTAGTCCAGTGTTTTATGATTTGGCCAATATTTCCTGAATCATGAGATCTACAACCAAATAGTATTTTCACTGATTTTTGGATAAACAAAGTTGGTATTTGGATCATACCTCCACCCACTTAGGGCTGTTCCTGAATAGTACAAAAATTAGCATGCTACAGGCCATCGTGTCATGGTAAATTAAATGTGCTATATAGTGTGATAGCAGTGTCACTACAAATGTCTGCTTGAATTGGTGTTTGTGACTATATAGTGGCTTGTTTAGGGTGGGAGTAAAGACAAAATTCTGATCAGAGTGATGTGAACAGTGTAATTATGGGGTATTAAAGAGGATGGGATTCGAGTAAAGCTGTGTAATAATGGGAAACAGTAATAATGAATGCAGTATTAATGAGGTTTGGAAAAGTAATAAAGGAAATATATTAGTAATGAATAAAGAGAAATAAAGGGGATAGTATTAATGTAAACAGAATGTAATGATAATGATAGTATGAAGAGTAAGAATTAGAACTGTTAGAATGAAGAGTAATAATGTAATTAGAGTAATAATGTGTTCAGTGTAGTAATGTCCTAAAAATAATAATGTGCTGAGAGTAATAACGTACTGTAGTAATGTACTGAGAGTAATAATGTTCTCAAGGTAATAATGTGAATAGAGTAATAATGTGCTGAGAGTAATAACGTACTGTAGTAACATACTGTAGTAATGTACTGTAGTAATGTGCTGAGAGTAACAATGCTCTCAGTAATAACGCTCTCAGAGTAGTAATGCTCTCACAGTAATAATGCTCTCAGAGTAGTAATGCTCACAGAGTAGTAATGCTCTCACAGTAATAACGCTCTCAGAGTAGTAATGCTCTCACAGTAATAACGCTCTCAGCGTAGTAATGCTCTCACAGTAATAACACTCTCAGAGTAGTAATGCTCTCAGAGTAGTAATGCTCTCACAGTAATAACGCTCTCAGAGTAGTAATGCTCTCACAGTAATAACGCTCTCAGAGTAGTAATGCTCTCACAATAATAACGCTCTCAGAGTAGTAATGCTCTCACAGCAATAATGCTCTCACAGTAATAACGCTCTCAGAGTAGTAATGCTCTCAGAGTAGTAATGCTCTCACAGTAATAATTCACTGGGACGTGTGCACTGTTTGTCTTTACTGCAGGCGTTTGGATTCATGTCTCGAGTGGCTCTGCAGGCGGAGAAGATGAACCATCATCCGGAGTGGTTCAATGTTTATAATAAGGTAATAACTTCCACTGAGCGCTGCTCTGTCACCCCACGGCAGGCGTTTATAAAGCCTCAGTCAGTGTTTAACATGAGCGCCGCGTTGAGCTGAGCCGAGAGGCCCCACGCACCGCTGCCAAGCTTTCAATATGTCCGCACTGACACGGCTCATGCTAGCGCTGCTAGCTCACGTTTCACATCAGAACAATGAGAAACTGAGAAGATCCTGTGTTTTATGGTGAAATCTGTTTTTTTTTCTGTGTGTGTTTGAAGAAAGTAGCTGTGGTTTTGGACAAACAGGCCTGAAATCTAGCTGAAGCCTCTGTGTTAGCGTCAGTGCTTCTGCTGCACTGTGAGGAATTCCACCATTAATCCTCTCTTTATGAAAGGCTCCGGGCTCTCACTCTGCTACTTTCCACTGTGTGTGTGTGTGTGTGTGTGTGTGTGTGTGTGTGTGTGTGTGTGTGTTTTCCCTCACAGTTGAATCTCTTGTTGTTTTTCAGGTCCAGGTCACGTTAACGACACATGACTGTGGAGGCCTGTCAAAGAAAGACATCCGTCTTGCCAAATTCATTGATAAAGTCGCTCTGACGATGTAGTGCTGTAAAATGGTGTCATGTTTTTAGATGAGTGTGTGTTTTGGGCTGAGCTGACTGAGTGCTGGACTGGTCTGGGATCTGCTGTAAACATAGACGCTTAAAAATTCCTCCTGTTACTGTAAACAAATTATAAATAAAGAATGTGAATATCAGCATTATTGTCATTATTACATTATTACATGAGGCAGAACAGCATAAAAATAATGCAATAACGCCACAATTAGCCAGTGAACAGGACATGAGACCACAGACAGTGCAATAATACTACAAGATGACAGATAACGTGACGATGTGGGACATGTCTGTGTGTGAGGTAGTTGGGTGTGAGTTGCTACGGTCTGGAGTGGTTTAGTAACTGGATAGCGTCTGGAGAGAAGCTGTGTCGGCGTCGTGTGGGTCAGAAGGTGATGGACCTGTAGCGCCTCTGTGATGGCGGTTTGACAGAGAGCTGGTGGACAGGATGTTTGCGGTCAGCAGCATTTTTCACCGATCTCCTCTTGATTTTGGTGAGTTCACAGCCGATGACCTTCTCAGCCGAGTGGACCGCGCGCTGCAGTCTGGTCCTGCAGATGGAAGAGCTGGAGGAGAAGCACACTGTGATGGAGGAGGTGAGCACACTCTCTATAATGGCTCAGTGGAATCTTTTCAGAACAGGTTGAGAAATTCTGAGCTTCCTGAACTGCTGAGAGCCTTGCATGAGGATCGTGGTTATGATGTTGGCCCATTTCAGTGAGGTGGTGATGGTGGTCTCCAGGAACCTGAAAGACTCAACCTTGGACACAGCTGAGGTGTAGATTGTCGCAGGTTGGCAGGCAGAGGGATGCTCGCGGAAGCCAACCAGCATTTCAACCGTCGTTGCAGCATTAAGCTCAAGGTTGTTATAGACACGCAATGCTGTAAGATTTCACTACTACGGGTAACCTCGTCACTACAGTCGTGTCGTCTGCAAACTTTAGTATACTGATGGATCTGTCTGTGGTGGTGCAGTCATTGGTGTAGAGTGAGTACAGGAGTGGTGAGAGAACACAGCCCTGTGGTACTCCTGTGCTGACTGTCATGAGTCTGAGAACTTCACATAACGTTTCCTTCCTGTCTAACAGCTGATGGAGGGTATGTTCAGCTGGATGAGGTTGCTGTGGTGTAGCTCAGGAACAACAGTGTTGATGATGGTGTTGATGATAATGACAGTTTATAAGAACTTCTGTGTGTGTATGTGTGTGTGTGTGTGTGTGTGTGTGTGTGTGTGTGTGTGTGTGTGTGTGTGTGTTCTGGGGGGAATGTGTGTGTGTGTGTGTGTGTGTGTGTGTGTGTGTGTGTGTGTGTGTGTGTGTGTGTGTGTGTGTGTGTGTGTGTAATGTGAGCACAAATCTAATTATTTATGTCTTAAATGTCTAAATTGTGGCAGAAACCTTAAAGGCAAACTCAGCCACAATGAGCTCATCACAGCGGAAAATGAAACATGCATAAATATAAACGCTCTCTGCTGTGAGAGAATATTCTGTCTGACAGCACATGCTTATTTTCATCTTAGACATAATTGGAAAAAGACCAAATGTGAACAGTGTGTTCTGATTAAAGTACCATTTGTCTCTGCTTTCATTTATGGACTTTTTTAATCTAATGACAAACAGTAATCGATCCAGGACTCTTCTTGACTTGAGAGAAAGCAAGTGATGTCAATGCTAATGCTAAGAGGCCTTAATGCTAAGATAACTGATCCAGAATCAGGTGGAAAATATTGAGAGAGAGAAAGGCTGTGTTTATTATAAGTGTTTTAGCAGTAATCATTTTAATAGATTTTGTGTTTCTGCACACAGAAGAGTCACCAGAAAAGAAAAGAAATGCTAGTTAAGTAGCAGTTAGCATATGAGCCAGCACTGTATGACCACACTCGGCTAAATTCTGACAGACGGCGCAGCGTCGGTGTGTGCTGTTGTGATTCGTCGACACTGAGGGCCCTTATAGACACTCACTGTGTGTATGGACTCACTGATACACTACACTTTCTGCTCTAATCATTCAAGTATATCTATAAATTTAGGTCAAGTTCAAGTACAAAATATATTAGTGTTATAGAGTTTAATAATAATCAATAACTAAATTCAGTGAACCAGCTGAAAGTGTTGTACTCTATTACAAACTCCACATGTTCAGCGTCAGGTAACATCCTGAGTAAAATAAACAAATTTGATTAAAGAAACAAATTAAATGAACTAAATAAACTAATTTACAGAATCAGACTGAGCACCTGGAGGAAGCAATAAGATGTTTTCACTGTTCACTTTTATTTACGTTCATGTGAGGTGGTGTGTGTGTGTGTGTGTGTGTGTGTGTGTGTGTGTGTGTGAGAGAGAGAGAGAGAGAGAGACAGAGAATTGTGTTGATAGTCACTGCAGACTCATTATTACTATTCATTATGTATAATTATTTTATTATGAAATAATAATAGTTTTCCTACCTGATGTTACAGAGGCATTATTTTGAGTTCCGCTTTAGTGATAATTTACAGTAAAGCAATTCATTAATTGAGAATTTGGGACTGGTCGCATATGTGTATGTAACTTACAGGCATGTTATGTGTGTAGTTCTAATTATTATAAACGTTTATGTAATTATAATTAAAAGCACAGATAATGATGTATGTAATTATAGGTATTTCTCTTATATAGTATGCAGTTTTTGTCTACTGTGACTGTTGTATGCAAATAATGGAGATGTGCTAAATGCAAATTTCTTTTCATCAACCATCACTCCGCGTGCATCACCGCACGAGTCATTTTTCGATCCTCCTGCACGAGATGCAATACTAAAAGCTGATTGGCTGATGAACTGGTTTCTATCAGAATGAATCAATGGCCATCATGCCTTATTAACACCAGTGTTAGCATTGCTAGCTGTTGCATGGGCTCCATATTTATCCTAAAACTCATTTACACACTCCGAGTCATTCAGCTCCTCATAGTGAATATATTCATATTTAAATTTAACTTAGGATCAGAATGTAAACACACACAATTTTATAAATATTAATATGCGATGGATTCACCTCCTACAGCTACACACACACACACACACACACCGTGTGTGTAACCGCTGTTATTTTTACAGCTCCATTTACAGTGTGCTTATTTCAGTCTGCCCTGCATGCGTGTGTGTGTGTGTGTGTGTGTGTGTGTGTGTGTGTGTGTGTGTGTGTGTGTGTGTGTGTGTGTGTGTGTGT
>JAKKZN010000015.1:22530679-22545761 GCA_033441825.1 Pangasius elongatus | reverse complement strand
CACACACACACACACACACACACACACACACACACACACACACACACACACACACACACACACACACACTGTCACATACCCAGGTTAAACATGTATGAATTTGATCAGTGATGTTGGACTGCACAGGTGTGTGTGCATGTGTGTGTGTGTTTGGTCTTTAATGAGCCACTCATTCACCTGCTCTATCAGGGATTAACAGAGGCTAATTGTGGCTAATTGCTGTAGCACTGGTCGTTATCAGTGTGAGCCATCGGCCCGAGGGAGGAGGAGTGTGTATGTGTGTGTGTGTGTGTGTGTGTGTGTGTGTGTGTGTGTGTGTGTGTGTGTGTTTGAGCATGCTCTTAGCTAATCCACTGTTGACCAGAGGGCTTCGTACACTATTACAGGTCACGGCTCGAGACGGAGTGTAAACACATTCTTAGCTAATGAGGGCACTTAGTAGGGCCCCTAAACCCTGAACACACTCAGATGAGGCTGATAGTGCAGGAGGAAGTCAAAGTGCAACTCACTCCAGCAGATTTACCCCACAGTCAGCTAATTATGCTAACACACACACACACACACACACACACACACACACACACACACACTGCAGCAGTTTACTTCAGAGCTACTTTACTGAAATGCTGAGAGGTGAAGATTCACTTCTGTGAATTTGGACACAAAATTACATCTTCAGGGACCAACAGCACAGAGTGACTTGCAGGGTTAGGGTTAGCCTAAACACACACACACACACAGAGAGTAAAGTATTATATTATATTATTATTATATTATATTATAATATTATAACCTTCTGATACCAGAAACACACTGAGTCAACAATCTGATTGGAACACTGTGTTTCTCTCATAAACTGTTTATTACACTCAGAGTGTGAGCGTGTATCTGTGTTACACTAATAATTAATAATAAACTGTTATAAACTGTTTATTACGCTCAGAGTGTGAACGCAGCACAGCGTGTATCTGTGTTACACTAACAATTAATAATAAACTGTTATAAACTGTTTATTACACTCAGAGTGTGAACGCAGCACAGCGTGTATCTGCGTTACACTAATAATTAATAATAAACTGTTCTCTATTCCTCTACAGCATCGAATTTATTTCATTTTTAAGCCAAGATACTTCACAGCTCTCTCTATCTGTTTGTCTGTCTGTCTCTCTGTCTCCCACTCACTCTTTCTTTCTCTCTCTGTCTCTCTCGTTTTGTCTGTCTCTCTCTCTCTCTCTCTCTCGCTCTGTCTCGCTCTGTCTCGCTCTGTCTCTCTCTTTCTGTGTCTCTGTCTCTCTGTAACTCGGAGCAGCTGTGTTCGGTAATCCAGTAACCGGTGTGGATTAGCTTTAGCCCAAGCGCTAATTACAGGCAGCATCATTTCCAGGAGGAAGTGAGAGTGTACGATTACACATCGCTGAGAGCGTTATGATAAATACGCACACGTGTGTTTCACTCTTTGTGGTAAAACTATAAATACATGTATAATAATGTTTTAACAAGCAAAAGTCACGTTAGCATGAATGTCATGCTATCAACTCTAAAATAGATAGCTAACATTAGCTGAGTTGCACAACATCACTCTGCAACGTTAGTGAAGATGAAACAGCTTTGTGCGCTTTAACACAAAACACACCGCATAACTGCTACAAAAAAAAACACAACAGAAACACAAAGAAAGATTTATAAATGATTGTAGTAGAAATTATTCAAATATGATAAAAGGTGTCCATGCTAGTGGGGCTAGCTAGTTAAAGAACTAAAACAGTGCAATGAGCATAACAACTTTTATTCTGTGAGACTGAAATTCTTTTTTTTTTAATCTGTTAAACTGAAGTCTCTTGTTTATTTCTAAGGTGGCCATGTTCTCATTAGCTACAGTGCAACAGAGAGACACAAAACTCTCAACTCTAATTAAAGTCCAAATTCTACAACAAAGCAGAAAATATAAATTCAGACTTTTAATAGAAAAGTATAAATTCCTTGAACAGTTTAGAATGTTTATTATAAAATGTCAGAGTGTAACCTGAGCAGTACGGAGCATGTGAGACGTGCGGATGTGAAGTTGATTATTTTCCAATAACAGCACTTCACCACGCATTTTATTTCTCTTAGAGCACTCTAATTTACCAACAATTACATTTCATATCTATTTATAGTTACATTTAATGTTGTGGAATGTCAGTGGAATGAGTTAGTTCCTGTTGTCACTTATGTTATAGCAGCTATAAACAGTTGTTTCCTCCCCAACCTCTTTTTTTCTCTCTTGAAGCTAATAAGGCACAAAAAAACGCAGTTTGTTCCGCATGTTACTGAGAAACCGCAAAGAAGCGTAAACTCCTCTGTCCTGAAGATGTCGGAAAACTTAAACTTACAGCTTCACCTCTGACTGTTACAGAGCGCTGACACTGGAGACTCCTTCCATAAATGTTACATAAACAGCTCCACATAGAAAATGTCACCATATTAATGAATTTTTCAATCGGTTTATGTGGAGCATCCGCTGTACACGTCCTTGTGAATGAGCTGTTACTGTAGAAACGATCACATATCACAATTAATGCATTAATATAAACCTGTGCTACTGCCAGAGCCGCTGTTATAGAGAACTAATTAACACCTTCTGACCAATCAGAACTCAGCAGCGCTGTGGTGTAAAGATGAAGCTGTTTAAAGGGACAACAAACAAACAATGAGTTCGTCATTCATGTGGGCACATGAATTAAATGAGTTCACAATCAGGTATCTGAAGGTTGATGGTGACACGTAACATGTGAGGTGTTTCCTCAGCTGTGTCCTCACACTGCGCGGTTCTTCTGACTGTGTAAAAGCGATCTGACTCAGAGAGAGAATCCTGCTGTAAAACGATACGGCCGTGATCAGTCAGGACGGAGAAGAGACAGCAAACTTCCCCGCGGTCTGAGATGCTCCGGTTCCGTGTCACATTCACAACTCAGTGGACAATAAGCGTGTGTGTGTGTGTGTGTGTGTGTGTGTGTGTGTGTGTGTGTGTGTGTGTGTGTGTGTGTGTGAGAGGATCAGACTGAGCATATTGTCTGATCAATCCTCCTTAAAAACACAGCGAGTGTCTGATCGGGTTTCAGCCTGATTCAGCTCGACTCGGCCGGATTAGTAGCAGCAGTCACTCAGTCTAGACACCATTACTGTTACACTCAGTATTCAGTGTGTGTGTGCGTGTGTGTGTGAGACAAAGTAGACACTAATCCTAATGGATCGTTTGTTCTTCATTTCTTCAGTCTTGGCATGTCTGCCACCTTCAGGGCGTTTCTCACACAGGTCTGGGTTTTAAGTGGACTTTAAAAGACGCTCAATTCTCCTTCTGGACTTCTTAACGTTGATGGCACACTTATTGTTCACACAACACACACACACACACACACACACACACACACACACACACACACACACAAATTTCATCAAGTTCATTGTAGAAGTTATGTGGCTCCTGTTCAGGAACTAAAGACTCCTCCAAGCTAGCTACCATTACAGTCTGTGACTAGCTGATTGTTAGCTGTACATAAACACATAACTCGCTAATAACGTCCTGAAATAAATTATTAAATATAACTTGCAGGAGAAGTTAAACATAAATAACTAAATTTTCACTTTTCTTCCTTATACAGTGAGACAAAAAAGTTCAGATCAGTGCAGAACTATTTATCACACTAAAAAACTGTGTGTGTGTGTGTGTTAAATTAAAATGAATAAATATAAAATTATAAGAAATTATTAAACTTATTGATTGACAGCTGAATGATGATGGTTTTGTGTGTTTTTGTGTTCCACTGTGTTGCTGTCTTTAAATCTCTCACACAGATCCCCAAGTAATCTCCAAACAGGAATGTGTGTGTGTGTGTGTGTGTGCGCGCGCACGGAGGATAATCACAGTAAAAAGCCCAAACATCTTTGTCACTTTGTGTCAAATCCCTCGATTCTACGTAACTCCCACCTCTGACACACACACACACACACACACACACACAAATACACACACACACACACACACACACACATACACACACACATGCACAAACACATACACACACACACACGCACGCACAAACATGTACACACACACACACAAACACATACACACACACGCACGCACAAATGTACACACACGCACAAACACATACGCGCACAAACGTACACACGCATGCATGCGCAAATACGTATATATACACACACAAGCGCACACACATATGCACAAAGATGTACACACACGCACAAAGATGTACACACAGTTTTAGAGGTTTAGAGTTCAGCGGTTCTGAATATTGATGTAAATATTCAGTGTCAGTTGTTTAGTTGTTAAATATTGACTTGAGTCTGGTACTGAGTCGTTTAATGTTGAGTCATTTAGGTGGAGTCATTCTGTATTGCGTCGCTTCATATGTTTGATGTTGAGTCGTTTGATTTATAATCGCACTATCCGGTGTCACCCAGATGAGGACGGGTTCCTTTAGAGTCTGGTTCCTCTCAAGTTTTCTGCCTCATATCATCTCAGGGAGTTTTTCCTCACCACTGTCACCTCTCGCTCGCTCATTAGGGATAAATTCATACATTTACAATTTATATAAAGAATTTATTTATTTCTGTAAAGCTGCTTTGTGACAATGTCTGCTGTTAAAAGTGCTATACAAATAAAAATGAAATTGAATTGAAATTGAACATGTTGAGTCGTTTGGTGTTGAGTCGTTTGGTGTTGAGTTGACTGATTGATGACATATGAATGCTAATCAGCGTTAACTGGACACTAGCTGTTCAGTGTTAAACCCTGGTTTTGTGCATGTGGTGTTTGAAGTTGTACTGAAACTGCATGTTGTGAAATGATTCAGTAATTATCTCCTGCTCTTCAGGGACGCAGCAGTGGGTGTGTTCACCGTCTCAACACTGCTCTGTACAGGAACAAAAGCGAGCGAGTGTGTCTTGTCTGGCCGGCGGTGATTACTGACACACAAATCTCACTGAGTTAATGAGAGTAAAATTATAGCCTTCATTCGTTCTGAGACGCCACAAATCCTCTGAAGCACTCCGCTGCTGCTGAAAAACACTGCTGTTAGCTTAAGATTTAAACTGCTCAATACACTGCTGGATCATCCTGTCATTGTGTGTGTGTGTGTGTGTGTGTGTGTGTGTGTGTGTGTGTGTGTGTAAGCATTTCTCAGGCTCACCTTTGAAGCAGGATTAACCCTCACCATGCACACTGCACTGTGAGAACCACAGCCACACCCACGTCCATCCCAAACCTGCAGCTTCCTTTAGCTATTGTTCAGCTCAGCATAGTGATGACATCATCAAAGTGCGTCAGTCCTCTCTAACCACACATTGATGTACTCTAGTTTAGCAAGCCAGCTGAATAGACAAACTGTGTGTGGCTGTGTCCCAAATCACACTCTACTTCACCTAAACAGTTCACAATAAGGAAAGACTGGTATATAGTTTAGATTTGGGACACAGCCCATGATGAAACTAGTAAGTACTTCAAATATTTACACTGCCCACTGATGACGTTTGGACACCTCCACACTAGCACTGATATTGTGTGTGTTATTTATCATCACATCGTATCATAGAGATGATCATCAGGACACAACCACAGTCAGCCAGGCCAGGGTGAAACACTGAGGGTTCACTCAATATCCCTGTTAAACACACACACACACGCACACACACACACTGACACCCCGTCCTGAATCTACCTGGGTGGTAGAGCACACCTAGCAGTGACCCCGCCCGTCTCTGAATGACAGGTGAAGTGAGGATGTAATGATCCCCTGGGCGTCGTTGAGTGAAGCTCCATAAACATCAGCACAACCATGAATGCAGCTCGATGTGGAATAAAGAGGCGGGAGGTCACGCCGGGGTTCTTTCGGATTAACGCTCACAAACTCGCCGCTCCTTCAAAGACGTTTTTTTCCCCCGTCAGTTTTCCATAAAGCCAATTTCTTTTCATTACAAGCTGTGCCGCTTTGATACCCGTCATTTACACTGTCAGTGTGATGACATGCACGTTGTTCAGACAGGCCACTGCAGATTCTCCTCTCCACACACACACACACACACACACACACACACACACACACACACAAATGCCGACAGCTGCTGGCTCACACAACTACTTGACATTCATTCAATTGTATGTCGTGCGCAGAACAAATGTTGCGGAGCGCCGGTACACTCCGTCTGATCTCAGTCTGTTCGCCGTCTGATCTCCATCTGATCTCAGTATGCTCTCCGTTTGATCTCTGTCGAATCCCGGTATTCTCTCTGTTTGATCTCTGTCTGATCTCAGTATGCTCTCTGTCTGCTCTCTATCTGATCTCTGCGCTCCTTCTGCTCTCACCTCAATGTGTGATTTATGATCAGTGTGATTTTACTGCTAGAAGTTTATACAGAGAGTTTATAAGAAGGAACAGCTTCTGGGTCTAAAACTTTCTCACAGCTATATATCTTCTCTGACTGCAAGAAATGACATCACACAGTTTACAGAAGTCACATGATCTGTACAGACAAACATTTTTAAATTTAAATGTAATTTTCTCCAGACTAACCTGCTTGCTTTAGTATTCTTTGCCAGTTTGTTCTGACGTTTGACATGGGTAGGTGGGACTTAAAAGCTGGTGTACACCTTGAATGTCTATTGGTCAGCTGAATCCTGGAGTGACATGTCCTGTGACCCTTTGGCCACGCCTACTCAGTGATCTGTGGTGCCTCATAGAGATTAAATTTTAAGTCTTTTCAGTAAATTGTATCATTTGAGTTTGCATGAGGGGTTATGGGCGTGAGGGGTTCTGGGCGTGTGTGGTTTTGGCGTGTGGGGCTATGGGTGTGTGGGGTTATGGGCGTGTGGGTTATGGGTGTGAGGGGTTTTGGCATGAGGGGTTATGGGTGTGTGGGGTTATGGGCGTGTGGGTTATGGGTGTGAGGGGTTTTGGCATGAGGGGTTATGGATGTGAGGGGTTATGGGTGTGAGGGGTTATGGGCGTGAGGGGTTATGGGCGTGTTAGTTATGGGCGTGAGGGGTTTTGGTGTGTGGGGTTTTGGCATGAGGGGTTATGGGTGTGAGGGGTTATGGGCGTGTCAGTTATGGGTGTGAGGGGTTTTGGTGTGTGGGGTTATGAGCGTAAGGGGTTATGGGCGTGTCAGTTATGGGCGTGAGGGGTTCTGGGCGTGAGGGGTTTTGGCGTGTGGGGCTATGGGCGTGTGGGGTTTTGGCGTGTGGGGTTATGGGCGTGTGGGGTTATGGGCGTGTGGGGTTATGGGCGTGTGGGGTTTTGGCGTGTAGGGCTATGGGCGTGTGGGGTTATGGGCGTGTGGGGTTTTGGCGTGTAGGGCTATGGGCGTGTGGGGTTATGGGTGTGTGGGGTTTTGGCGTGTGGGGCTATGGGCGTGTGGGGTTTTGGCGTGTGGGGTTTTGGCGTGTGGGGCTATGGGGGTGTGGGGTTATGGGCATGTGGGGTTTTGGCGTGTGGGGCTATGGGCGTGTGGGGTTATGGGCGTGAGGGGCTATGGGCGTGTGGGGTTATGGGCGTGTGGGGTTTTGGCATGAGGGGTTATGGATGTGATGGGTTATGGGTGTGTGGTGCTATGGGCGCGTAGGGCTTTGGGCGTGAGGGGTTATGGGTGTGTGGGTTATGGGTGTGAGGGGTTATGGGTGTGTCACTTATGGGTGTGAGGGGTTATGGGTGTGAGGGGTTATGGGTGTGTCAGTTATGGGTGTGAGGGGTTATGGGTGTGTGGGTTATGGGCGTGTAGGGCTATGGGTGTGAGGGGTTATGGGTGTGAGGGGTTATGGGTGTGTGGGTTATGGGTGTGTCACTTATGGGTGTGAGGGGTTATGGGTGTGTGGGTTATGGGTGTGAGGGGTTATGGGTGTGTGGGTTATGGGTGTGTGGGTTATGGGTGTGAGGGGTTATGGGTGTGTGGGTTATGGGTGTGAGGGGTTATGGGTGTGTGGGTTATGGGTGTGAGGGGTTATGGGTGTGAGGGGTTATGGGTGTGTGGGTTATGGGTGTGAGGGGTTATGGGTGTGTGGGTTATGGGCGTGAGGGGTTATGGGTGTGTGGGTTATGGGTGTGTGGGTTATGGGTGTGAGGGGTTATGGGTGTGTGGGTTATGGGCGTTAGGGGTTATGGGTGTGTGGGTTATGGGCGTGAGGGGTTATGGGTGTGTGGGTTATGGGTGTGTGGGTTATGGGCATGTGGGTTATTAGTAGCTACATTAGGTAATGCAAATCAGAGTAATTACCTTCATGTCAGGGGTTTTACATTTTCTGCAAAGTTGCATCACTGATCAATAAGATAAAATAAAATAATCTTTTTAAAGGAAAGTTTAAAGGGAAGTTCAGTTCGATGACCAGTGTGTAAAGTGCAGCATAGTTAAACAAACAATTATATATATATATATCACTGTTCACAGCTAAAATGATAAGTCATGGCTGAATTGCTAATTAAGCCACAGTGGAGGAATATTTGCTGTCAGTCTTCATGTCTCATCTTTGGTCACGTGTGAGACGTGTGAGAAATGTGCAGTGAGTTTAAAATATTTAAAAAAAACAGAATGAGAAAATAAATGAACAGTGGCGTCTCACTCACACACTGATATTAAAACCACTCCGAGACGCAAATAATTCACACATCTCGAGTCCTGCTGCTGAAACTCTTTAAAACACAACCCAAAACCTAAACACAGCCCCCCCCCCCCCCCCCCCCCCCCCCCCCCCACCCCCCCACCCCCCCCCCCACCCCCACACACACACCCCCACACACACCCACACACAACCAAAAAAAAAAAAATNGACACACACGCACACACGCACACACACACACACACACACACACACACACACACACACACACACACACACACACACACTAAACACTAGAATGTTCCTCATGTGATCGCGTGTAATGATTAACAGATCCTGCAGTCGGGGTCTCGGGTTTATCAGAACGTGACCCTTTGATCCGCTCTGTAGATTAGCAGGAGCTCTGAGAGAGTGCACGGGGGTTAGGGGTTAGGGGTTAGGGGTTAGGGGGTTTGTGGACGGCCTCGTCCTAATCTCCAGACCCCTCAAAGGACAATAAAAGTGTACAAATGTAAACTATTTACTACAGAGAGGCTTCACTCAGATCTTCTGTTTCTTCTTCTACACCTTCTACAAAAGCAGAACACGGATAACAAGTCAGACATGGAGGAACCATCGACGAACCATCAGGACAAACCATCAGGAGGAACCAGGAGGAGGAACCATGAGGAGGAACCATCAAGAGGAGCCATCAAGACAAAACATTAGGAGGAACCAGGAGGCAGAACCACGAGGAGGAACCATCAGGATAATACATATATCAGGAAAAACATTTTCACAGCAGATTAATTCAGCTCTCTGTGCTGTTTCACTCTGAACATCTCCATCTTCCTTCTTCACATCTGTCTCTAAATCTCCTGAGTCAGGGTTTAAATTAACACTCGAATTATTCTTCTGTTTCATTTTTCTAAACTGTTTTCCTTTAGAGAAACTTCCAAGAAAATCCGAAAATACAGTTTAAAAAAAACAAAAGGAGGAAAAAATTAAATCCAGATTCTGATCTGAATTATATTTAGTTCATAATAAACATGGATTATAATTTATGTAATAAATAAAAAATAAATATCTAAATAAATGAATACAGTAATCTACAGTAATGTTAATAAACAAACAAACATATAAAAAAATAAATGTAAATAACAAGAGAGCTGCTCACCTGAATAACGTCTCTGAGTTCACTTCAAATCAGACTGGAGAATCAGACATCCCATAATACTCCTGAATCTCCACTAATCACAGATCCGTGTGTTTAAATACACACACACACACACACACACTCTCTCTCTCTCACACACTTACTCACACACACACGCACTCACACACACACACACACACACACACACACACTCTCAGACTCTCACACACACACTCACACACTCTCACACACTCACACACATTCAAACACACATACACTCTAACACACACACACTCACAAACTCTCTCTCACACACACACACACACACTGTCACACACACATACACTCTAACACACACTCACACACACACTCACTCACACACACACCAGCCTCAGTGTATTTGTTTAACAGCTTAAACTCTGACTTTTCCATTTGACATTTTACTGTTTTTCACTGAAATCTTTATTTTTATTTTGTTGTTCTTTAATTCTTCTAAAAAAAACTCACGCTGCTTTTTATTACATGAAGTTAACAGAGTGACTCCACGCCTGCTGTTCCTCATCCTGCATCACGACACTTTAGTTAAATGTTAAACTCGGGACAGAGTCTAGACAGTTCAGAAATATTATGTTAGTATTTAATTATTTTTATTTTACATTTATATTTATGGCATTTAGCAATAATTATATTAATTATAATAATAATATAGAACTACAGTGTAAAAGTGAACATTAACACACTGATCACACTGTACAGTAACATTAATAACCTCTTTTCTCTGATGTTACACACATTCTACTGGAAACTGCAAAATTAATCCTAATAATTTATTTAACATATTTAAAGCAAGAAGTGTGTGTGCATGTGTGTGTGCATGTGCAGTGATTTATCATTTTAACACAGTGCTGTTTTATCGTGTAATAATAACAATAACAATAATAATAGTAATAAAACCATGTGAACATCATGGCCCCCTCGTACCCACTGCGCTCTCCCCAGTAACACACTGAAACACGTTTCACCCGCATGAGCGGAGCACAAAAACTACAATAGCAAACACGGCAAGTGTGAAAGAGCACATCCAAGTTTTAATCCCTTTTTCAGGTGTGTGTGTGTGTGTGTGTGTGTGAGTGACAGATTTTCCCCCGAGCTTGCTGTGGTGGCGCCTCACTGACTGATGGACACTTCATCTCACACACACACACACACACACACACACACACACACACACTTTTCTTTCTCAGAATAAATCAGAATTTCTCTCAACTACAACACACTCACACACACCTGATTGCCCTCTGTGTTACTGCAGTGAAGCCACGCCCACAGCACCCCCCCCCCCCCCCCAAGGGGCTGATGGGTAATCCACGCTGCACATGCTTTGAGTTTGGGGATGAGTGTGTATTTCCTGTGGATTAGAACGGCTCGGATTGGAACGCAGCCCACACCATGGTATGGGAACAAGACCGCACACTGACCTCCCCTGTGTGTGTGAAGATGTTATAGATAGTGTGGATGGTATAAATGACAGACCGCATACACTCCTGCACAGTAATCTACAGTGATGTAGTGATTTGTTATGTTTAGTTTGTGATTTAGGTTGTCGTGGTAACCCTGAAAGTCCTGTTTTGGCTACTAACAGCCAGCTTGCTAAGTCACATGTGCTACAGAGACGAGACTCTTTACAACGGGACGTGGATGCGATTTGGGACGCAGCCCATGAATGTATTTACATAATAGCAGTGTTACTCGATAACGAGTTTAGCCACAACAGCAGCATCGTATACCGCGCACAGCTACGAGCCAAATCACTGCGACATCTAAACACGGGGAGCGAGCTCTAATACACCCGGTTATTTCTGTTATATATATATACAAATTAAATGATTTCACAAGTGAAATATTCGTTCATCTTTCTCCACAAGCTCAGATAAAAACATTCAGTTACACTATGAGAGGATAAAGTCATCAACAGCTAGCTAGCTATTCTTTATTTTGTGGGTTAGCAAAGTGACAGAAATGATATGAATTAATCAAAAAATAAATAAATAAATAGTTGACACAAAGCAGTTATACTGTATATACACATCAACTTTAGATAAATTACTTCACGGTTCTGAGGTAAATATATAGCACTCAGCACAGTTAGCTGGCTAGCATGTTGCTAACAAATCACAATCATGAAGACCTCCATGTTTTTCCCCACTTTGTACTTTGAATGCACGAAACGGAGTCATTTCTAACAATACACATGTTTGCAGCGCCGCCTAGCGTCTGAACACACACACTGCAGGGGGACAGACAGCTGTGGAACTGCACTGTTTCCACACCAGCTCACACCCCGTCCGTCTCAGCCTGATGACATCACAGCTGTGACATCACACACCGAGGCTTAAAGACCAGTGAGAAACAGAAATTAAAACGTATTTTTCTTCTGTAACGTGACAGAATACTGAGAGTTAATTGGATGAGGAGAATGGAGGAGACCTTTAGAAAAAAGAGAGATGAATTAATGTCAGAAACTCAGTTTAATTTAAACATTAGTGATTTTTCCTCAAAGAACCTCAGAGAACTGGAGAACTGTGGCTGATTGGACAAACATCTGAGACAACTTTATCACAGGGTGATATTTTATTAAAACATCTGTCATACATTAGATATATTTTATATTTTATAATTATATTTAATGTGAGTGCTGCACATCAGAGAAAGAATCAGAATGAAGAAGAATTAAACGACACATCGCTATGTCACAAACACCAAAGTGCACAGAGTGTATCACACACTCACCACATGCCCACTGCCCGGAATGTACCATCTACACCCAACCCCCCCGACCCCCAACCAACACACACACACACACACACACACACACAATGCTGTGGACTGTTCCAAATTTATCATTCTCATTACGTTTTGTGACACACTATTTATTCTTGTATGTCTTTTGGTAAATCTGAATCAAAATAATATAAAAGTAAAGTAATTTACTATTAATTCTCTTAATAGACTTAACAGATTTATAGGTTATTATTGCAGGAGTGAAAACAACCACTCATCATCCTGCAGTTATAAAGTGTTATAGCGCATTTAAGTCATGTCTGCGTCACATATAATAGTGCGTACACATCAATCACTCCTTCCCATCATCCTCTGTTCATGACATCATCATCATCATCATCAGTGTGGTACAAGGTAGCTTTTAGCCATCTTAGCTTTCTGCTTTACCAATAAATGACAGTAAACTCTGATATGTTACCATAGAAACGGTTAATTTCCCATTGTGAGGAAAATCTCATCTCATTATTAGCATAACGTGATATTAAGCTAACTTGTTGGTTATTTGTTGAGGTCAAAATCGTGTGACGTTTAAAAACGCTAAACAGAATTTGAAGATCTCAGGTATTTGCTGCATTTCTGTGTGTGTGTGTGTGTGTAGTCATACACAGTCCCCTCGGTCTCTAATAAATTTCAAACAGTCCTGCAGTGAAGAACACAAACACACTCAACCACCATCTCAACATAAAATCCACAAGTAACTCAATAAACAATCTTTAAACTCTGATAAAACCACAGATCTCCATATTAGTGCGCTAGATAGAGTTGAGATTCTGCATGTAGCTGGCTGATGATTATACAAAGTGTATAAATTAATGATGGCAGTGATTCATACTAATCTGGCCAACTTAACTATCTAATGATTTTTCAAGCAAAAGCTAACATGAGTGAAAAGAGCAGAGGCCCGAGCCCTGAGGAACACCACGGTCCGCACACACTGAGAATAAAGTTATTATTACATTTTAACTTAAATTTTCACGTGTAATATCTCACCATGACATTTAAACTCAGTGTTTAGGGAAATGTGTCAGGAATTGTATTCTATTTGTATTTTTGGGACCATGTTTGCATCTAGAGAGAACTGCTCATTTTACAGCACGGAGAGGAAACACCAGTACAAAGGTCACATGACCTCACAGCACATGACATCATTATCAGCATATCTGGGGCTCTAAAGTAGAGATCTGTGTATGAAACCCACAAAGCATTAAAAACACATGGATATAAATTTATTTGGCGTCGAGTTTGGCCATTTCCTGGACGTAGATGCCGATGCTCTCACTGTCAAACAGGACGAAGTAGACGGTCTTGATGGAGGACGACATGGTGGACACGAAGTAGCTGTTGATGGCTTTCAGGATCAGCTGAGCGGCCATCTGCTTCGGAAAACCGTTCCTACAGAGAGAGACAAAAACCACACACACATCCCAAATCTATTTTATAGTCAATTCTGAGTCATACTGAAACACTACAGTGGCAGACACTGTGAACAGGGTGTGGCTTTGGACACGCCCACAGTGGACTAATGATGGTAGGTGTGGCAGTGGGTGTGATGGAGGTGGGTGTGAGAATGGCAGGGAGCATGGTGCTGCGTGTGGAGTGTGTGGGTGTTATTGGGATGGGCGTGGCAGGGGGTGTGGTGGTGAGTGTGGAGGGTGTGGGTGTGATTGGGATGGGTGTGGCAGGGGGTGTGGTGGTGAGTGTGAAGGGTGTGATTGGGATGGGCGTGGTGCTGCATGTGGAGGGTGTGGGTGTGATTGGGATGGGTATGGCAGGGGGCGTGGTGGTGAGTGTGGAGGGTGTGGGTGTGATTGGGATGGGTGTGGCAGGGGGCGTGGTGGTGCGTGTCGAAGGTGTGGGTGTGACTAGGGTGGGCGTGGCAGGGGGTGTGGTGGTGCATACGGAGGGTGTGGGTGTGATTGGGATGGGTGTGGCAGGGGGTGTGGTAGTGAGTGTGGAGGGTGTGGGTGTGATTGGGATGGGCGTGGCAGGGGGCGTGGTGGTGAGTGCGAAGGGTGTGGCAGGGGGCGTGGTGGTGAGTGTCGAAGGTGTGGGTGTGATTGGGAAGGGTGTGGTGCTGCGTGTGGAGGGTGTGGGTGTGATTGGGATGGGCGTGACAGGGGGCGTGGTGGTGCGTGTCGAGGGTGTGGGTGTGACTGGGGTGGGCGTGGCAGGGGGCATGGTGGTGAGTGTGAAGGGTGTGATTGGGATGGGAGTGGCAGGGGGCGTGGTGGTGAGTGTGAAGGGTGTTATTGGGATGGGCGTGGCAGGGGGCGTGATGGTGAGTGTGAAGAGTGTGATTGGGATGGGCGTGGCAGGGGGCGTGGTGGTGCGTGTCGAAGGTGTGGGTGTGACTGGGGTGGGCGTGGTGGTGCGTGTCGAGGGTGTGGGTGTGATTGGGATGGGTGTGGTGCTGCGTGTGGAGGGTGTGATTGGGATGGGTATGGCAGGGGGCGTGGTGGTGAGTGTGGAGGGTGTGGGTGTGATTGGGATGGGTGTGG
>JAKKZN010000015.1:22501394-22514338 GCA_033441825.1 Pangasius elongatus | reverse complement strand
TGTGCGACCACCGTCCGGCCGATTGCTTATAAAAGTCATAGCACACCATTCCCGAAAAATCCGCACGATTTGACACCCCTCCCGAGTGTCTACGTCAAAAACTGCGGGACTAGTTACGCGCCGAAATTTTGGTCGGAAGAATAATAATAAATTCCTGAGCGGTATAACAATAGAGAACTTCTTTCAGAAGTTCCTCTAATAAGTTATGTTTTGTGAACGTTTCTTTTGCGGTATACAGATTTCTTAAGTTTATCTTTCACTTAACTACATTTTTAAAATCAAAGAAGTCATTTTACGCGGATAAAGTCGCATAAACACCGTTTATTAGTGCAATATTCACTGTTTATGAGATGAGTTTTGGACGTTATTTCTCGCCTGTTTGATCACCTATTCGGCTCTTCGGACCTGCCAGTCGACTCCCTAAAGAACCTAAAGGACCGAATTCAAAGAGCCGATTCGTTCGCGAAAACGACACATAATTACTTTTTAATTTAACGGGAATAACAGCGATGATGACTGAGATAAGAACGTTAAATTCAATACTAATATTTTTTATTGATTTCTAAAATAACTGTATCGTGTTTTGTTTGTATTTAAATGACATTAGGCTAGTTTTCCTGTCAGGTTAGCTTGTTAGTGTTATTAGGGTTAGCGCCCTCTGAGGATTGTAGTGAAGAGACAAGGAAGTGTGTTATAAAGCGTTATAACAGTTCAGTGTCCTACTTCAGCAGAAATCACTTCATTTATTTAATATTTTACTGAATGAACTAGCTGCTATTAGCGCCCTGCTAACTGACAGAGCTAGCTAACGTTAGCATTGCCATGCCCAGCTCGCGCTATATTTATAGTGTGTTTATTTATAAAGTCACTGTAATAATAATTAAAAAATAAAACTCATTCAGATTCCTGAATCCTGATACAGAGATTAAAGTTCTACCTCATGACTTCATTATAAAGTTTACTGTTTGTTTTTAACAGTTTTAACAGTTTTATTGCAGTAAAAACACATTACTGTTTGGCAGAAAGACTTTTTTATGTCATATTTAAAACAACTTGGAAATGCTAATGCTTTTTATTTAGTTATTTTTTAAATTTGCTAGCTCTGACTAGGTGAAGGCAGGAAAACGCCCCTCAGCTCTGAATTCCTGCTCGGGGCCGTGGGACGGTTTCCGGTTTCCTCCACGCCGGGGAGCTGAGGCACTGCTCCGGGCCGAGACGCTGCTTTATACTTGGCACGTGATTTTGCGTACAGAAACAGCGGCATTGTTCACACACTCGCTGCGGATCTTCTGTCCATCTGGGAGGTTTAAGAGCCGCAGTCAGTAGCATGAAGCCGAAACATCGCTGTCCATCAGGTTTCCGAGTGAAACTGTAAAATGCTTAGCGATGTTAAACACACTGACGAACTCTGTGTCTCTCTGGAGATCTGCTGCTGTTGTCGTGATTGTTGTCATGAGTCGTGTCTCAAATCGAAAACACTGAGATTACATTTAAAAGTATTTACTAATCTAGAAAACTCAGAAGGCTGGTACTCAGAACAGAGCTTTCTGTAGGTTTGCAGGCGAATTGAGAGATTTTTAAAATTAAAACAGGACTGTAACAGGAAACCTGGTTAGCGCTAGTGCTCAGTGACGGTGTAGAAAAGCGCGTAAGTGTGTGACTGAGACGCAGCTGAAGGCCGGACGGGAAACTGCTGCTTTTACTGCTGCGTGTCATTACAGTGAAAAAGACTACAATAACACATTAATTTAAACAGGGTACGCTCTCAGAAACAGCTAACACAAACATATTAACATAATATTAACGTATTAGCACACAAAATCTGTCTTTGATATTTTTAACATTAATTAATTAAAGAGTAGACTGTGAGTTTCTCTCAGGACCCCATTTGTAAATCAGTGACCTCACGTGGGGTCACGACCCCTAGATTATTTCCCCACAGTGTTTATAGGACAGACTAGAACACTTGTTTTATTTCCTTAAGGACAGAACGATGTTTTAATAAATATTAATGTAATTATTTATTAATCTGTAATGTACATGACTCAGTGGTTAAGGTTTCGGGCGACTGATCAGAAGGTTCTGAGTTTAAATCCCAACATCACCAAACTGCCCCTGTGAGGTTCGTGATAAGGCCGCTGACGCCGCTGCGTGTAGACTGTAATGTTTTTACTAAAACTGATTTATCTTCATTCTGCTGTGTGACCTAAATGAACAAAATATACAAATTAAAGGTGAGTATCTTTAGTATGAGTGTAGTTATTTATATATAACTTAACTGGGGAAACGTGTATTATAAACATTTTATAAAATATTACAAAAAAAGGTTTTTGTTTTGGTTTTGGTCAAACTTCATACCTCTTTATCGAGTCGTTCAAATCTGTCGAATGAATGCGAATCCTTCTTCTGGTTATTATTATTATTATTATTATTATTATTATTATTATTATTATTATTATTATTACTGAGCGCAGGTTTATGTGGATTCTCCGAGCAGTTGAACGCCGCCGGTGTTGCAGCGTCTCTCAGGCCCAGATTTTAATTTAAAGCTGTAAGGTGTTTACATCGTGACATTTTGTTCAGCCTTCTGCGGTTTGATCTCAGTGGTCTTTGTGCATGCATTATGATGTTGGTATGTATAAAGGGATGTGTGTGTGTGAGTGTGTGTGTGAGTGTGTGTGAGTGTGTTTCTCATCATGCAGAACTCCTCTTTACACTCGCATGCTAACAGGAAATAAGAAACTGAAGTTCCTGTAACTGCTGGATGATTCACAGATGCCTATTTCACAATGATTCTGCCTGCTTTACTTTTCTTGCGTTTCTGTGCTGTAAAACCTGCAGAGTTAAAAGGTGGGTTATAAAAGTATAAAATTATATTGTTTTTGACAGAATGAAACGAATAGAAATACTGATATTATTATAATTTTTTTAAATTATTATTTTAAAATTATTTTTAAAATTATTATTATTATTATTATTATTATTATTATTATTATTATTATGTTTTTCCCCTTTATAAGCGACGGTAATTGCAGTGGCAGAAGGAAGCGACGTGTCTTTAAGCTGCTCCTCCGCCACTGGCGAGTCTCGCGGGCTCAGGTATAAACCCAGCTCCAGTCTGAAATTAAACTCCACAGAATTTCTCCTGATAAAAAACTTTCAGAAGCAGGACGTGGGATATTACTACTGCAACTATGGAACACATCAACACATATTCCACTTAGAATTAAAGGATGGTGAGTAATTATTAAAAATAGTTTTTAATACAGGGATGATGTAAAGTGTAATTTACACAGCAGAGTTTTCTGGATTTTTATTTTCAGGATCCACAAAGGAACGGTTAATTTTTTTCCGAGCCTCTGAGGGAGATTCAGTTTTTTTCTTCTGTAAAACTCTGAGCGCTGCATCGTTAAAGGCTGAATGGTCCTGGACACCTCACACATCATCTAACTCCATCAGACTACACCAGACTTCTCATCACTTTAAAAATCGGCTACAGTTCAGAAAAAATGAAAATGATTTTTCTTTAGAAATCTCCCCTGTAAAGTGGAACGACTCGGGGAAATACAGCTGCAACATAAATTCAGCTTCTAAAGCCCAACTGAGCGTGTTTGAGCTAGTGCTGGTGAGAGGTACGCTACACCGTCTTGTGCTTTTTATAATTAATACAAAATGATTTATATCAGCTATAACAATCTGCAATTTTTCTTGAGATAAATAAAGTTTCTGTTGATCTCTGTAACACTTACAGCGCCGTGTAAAAGCCTTAGGCAGCATCACTGTTTGATTTCATTTTGACTGTTTTTTTTCTGTTCATTTTTAAGTTTATTTTATGACTACTGCAGTTAAATTTTTTTAATTTTCCAACAAAAAAATTAATATTACAGAAATAATGTTTAAATGTGAGGAAATAAAGTAACATATTACACAATATACCACATTTGAGACAAAAAGAGAGTGAAAGCTAGCTGTCAGGTTTTAGCTGCGAGTGTGAGTCAGAGTTTCCAGAAGATTCTTCACATGTTTAAAAAACCCACCGACTAATTTATTTATAAAACTGCATCTGAGGCTACTGAGGCATTTTTAAAAGCAAAGTTGTTCTCACAGCAGATACGGACTCAGCTTTAGTTTATTACTGTTCACTTCACTTTATAGTAGATTTATTATGTAAAAAAATCATGTAATTTCATTTTTACTGAAAGCGTTTTTGCTTTATAGCATTTCTTTTCCCACAGTACTGTACTGTACCTCTTTATATTTTAGCAACACTACTGTAAGATTTAAATATTTTATATAAAATACAGTATGTAGGGAATTTTATAAATAAATCACTAAAATAAATATAGTGTACTTTATGTTTATATGAGAAATGAAATACACATAAATAAGTTTCATGCTGGAAAATTATTCATAATATTTTCCACTTTTAGTAAAAAATCTGTGTTTATTTTAGCGTGAAGGAGCTGAAGGTTTCAATTCCTCACAAAAGGTAATAAAGCTGAGATGTTTTGATGTTTTACTCCACAGTGTCTGCAGATCCTCCGTGGATGACGCTCGGCCACAGCGTCCTCTTAACGTGTGAGCTTTCTCCTCAGAATAAAGATTTCCACGTGTTGTGGATGAACGCAGAAACACGAGAGACGTTCTCAGACCCGCTGAGGCTGAAGGATGCGCTGAGTCAGCAGAGCTGGGCGTGCTGCGTGTTTATCGGCTCCGTGCTGAGAGCCGTGTTTCCTCTCACGATCAACATCACACACGCCTTTACTACAACACCTCCATCACACACACCTCCATCACACACACGCGCCGAGCCCGACACTCCAACAACACACACTGCAGCTGCAGCAGACAACTACACATCCAACCCTGATGCAGGTGATCACACACACACACACACACACACACACACACACACACACACACACACACACACACTCTCCCACACTCACACACACACTCTCCCACACTCACACACACTCAGACACACACACTCACACACATTCACTCACACACACACACACTCACATTCACTCACACACACACTCACACACACACTCAGACACACACACACACACTCAGATACACTCAGACAAACACACACTCTACCACACACACACACTCACACACTCACTCTTACCCAGTGGAATGTGCAGCTCACTCCTGCCCTCTCTGTTGCGTGTGTGCTAGAACACGGCCAGTCTCACACCATCACCACCACCATCATCATCGGAGTCTTCATCACCTTCATCCTCATTGTCCTGTTCATTGCTGTGTTCTGCACAAAGACACCTGAGAGTAAGGAAACGAAATGTATATTTAATTATATAAATACGTAAACCTGCAGATGGCCAATGCTGCGTCTCTGCACTCACACCGACTCACTGACTTTACACCAATAACATCACATCTGTGTGAGAGTGTGTGAGAGTGTCACTGTGTGCATCACTCCACTCGTCTGTGTTACCATGGCAACATGCAATGTTCTATCCAGCTGTGGCTTCTTTGGGAACTATTTTTGGCCATACTTTGTCTGAAATGTCAGTCACAATCGTGCTGCTGTACTGAATATCATACCTGTGCTTACCTGTAGCCTCATGACTGCAGGTGTATCACACCTGAGCTGATATTCACTGCAACACACTCGCACTCGTGTGGTGTTGATCCTACACCAGGACTGTAAGATTAAGAGAACCGGAGACGGGTCGAGTCAGAGACGGGGAATGGGCATCCTCACGTTCCTCTCATCACTTTGCAGCTCCTCCCTCTGAGGAAGTGGAGATCGAATGAACGAAACGGGAACAAGAACAAACATATTTACAGAATGAGACTCTCTCTCTCTCTCTCTCTCTCTCTCTCTCAGTCTCTCACTCACTCTCTCTCTCTCACTCACTCTCTCTCTCTCACTCTCTCTCTCTCTCGCTCTCTCTCTCACTCACTCTCTCACTCACTCTCTCTCAGAAGCGTCACGTTACACTGATATTAGTGAATTCACTCAGTGATGCCATGTTTGTGTATGAACTGTACAACAGATCTGCATTTACACACTTACACACTGAATAAAGCTTCATTACAGCATTATAGCACATGCATCACACACTTTTAGCCTAAACAACACTCTTCACCTGACTCTTCACCTGACTCATCACCTGACTCAGGCACTTTCATTAACTGACTTTTATGTGATGATTTTATTTGTACACATTATTTGTTGAATTAATATTTAATTAATTATTTTGTAAAACAAACTGTGGTTTTATTACTGTGGCATTTAATCTCAGGAGGTTTGAGGAGAGCTTAATGTTAATCTGATTTATTTTCTGTTTTTGTTCAGAGAGGACGGAGAGTGTGATCTACACTGAAGTCAGGTTCAGGAAAAAATCAGGTAAATAACTTTATTACTTTGAACACACACACACACACACACACACACACACACACACACACACACACACACTGCTGCTGTTATTCTAACATTTACACTGAATTAATGAAAACATTCAAACTCTTACAGACGCTTCCACCGAACACCAGCTGAATTCTGTGAGTACACACCTCATGTCTGTTTCCTGGAATAGTTTTAAATAACCACATCACAGATGTGTGGGAAAGGAAGAGGAAATATCTACACGTGTGAAAAGATATTTTATATAATTATATATACTTATATATTATATATAAGTAGTGTTATTTCTGCTCTGCTTTAGACCGACGTTCCAGCTGAAGAAGAATCTGAAGTCTTGTATGCAACAGTTCGCTTGTCTTAATTATTTCCTTTATTTACTTATTTTATTTACAATGGAACGGTCTTCATGGAGATTTAGAATGATAAATTGCCTTTGTGTGGAAGTGTTTGTGTGTGTGTGAAAAGTCCTTTATAAAGTTAGTATAAAAATGAATGGTTTTCTGAAGGACTTTTTAATAATCAGAAACAACACAAGGTAAGAGTTCCAGTTTTACAAATTCCTGACTTTAAACTGTGGATTTTTCTGAAATTATTATAAATATCATGTAAATAACTGCATGTTATTTAACTGCATATAACTGCATGTTATTTGCAACTGCAGTTCTTATCTTATTTTTCCTGAGAAGTAGTGAGACGTCCAGCTGCAGTTTGTCGTTTACTCAGCGTTGTGGTTTCAGACTCTTTCTCTCTCTGCGGTTCAGAACAAAGCCACAGTTTCTTCCCTCACGCTGAGGAACACATTTAGTGTGAAATGACTCATAAAACACAATATTAATCATCTTTTTTTTTTTTTAATTACTTGTCTCATGTTGGTTTCTCACACTGTGGGTCTGAGGGAAACGAAATTTCAATCCTGTACATATAGCAGAAGCGACAACAAAGTTGATTTTGACTCATTAAAAACATCAAAAGACTAAAAAAAAGGGACTAAAAGCTGCTGTGGGGACGAGAACAAAACTGTCAAGATGAACGCTTACAGATCACACACACACACACACTGCTTTATCCTGAAATCTATTTTTCTTCATAAATTATTTATCAGCCTTTTTCAGCTTTCATACAGCAGAAAAATAAACCAACAGAACAGAGTGCAGATAACCGATCTTTAAGAATTATTTAGGGAAATAACAGAGGCATTAAGAGCACACGGCGTTAGAGTGTGTGTTCTGGTTTATTCTGCCGCGAGTGTGTATCTGAACACAGACACGAGAGTCAGTGAGGAAAAAACAAAAGAGAGAGTTCGTGTTTCACTGAAGGAAGAACAGAGCAAAGACATGAAGTCGTGGATGCGATAAAGGAGGTGTAACTGTACCAGCCACGCCTCCTCAACTCGACCAATCAGCATTCACCTGAAATTTGTTCGACAGCACTGCAGAAACACTGCAGGTATTTACCCATAATCCCTCTCTCTCTCTCTCAGCACAAATACACTTCAACACTGATGATCCTCACGGCAGAACCAAGAGTCCAGGGGGTGGAGCTGGACCTGATCCAACTCCTCCTCTAAGCTGCTGTAACACAAAGCGACGAACACTCGCTCATCCATCCTGAGACACGTGGAGGGCTCTCATGCGATCAGGTCCGACTCCACCCCCTGGACTTCTGGTTCTGCAGCGAGGACTAATCTCTGTGCTTGCTTTAATGGGACATGACAGTATTCTCGTGTTTGGCCAGCAGGGGGCACTCACACCCCCACACACACACACCCCCACACACACACCCCCACACACCCAGACACAAAAACACACCCCCACATACACCCAAGGCGTACATGGTGTTTAAACACTGTTTTAGAGGCACACAAACAGACTCAGCACGAGTGTAAACTCAGTGGTGTAGAAAATAAACACACACACACACACACACAGTTTAAGGGGTTTTTGTCCATTTTATATATTTTTTTATTCATTAAGGAAAAGCAAAATTACTACAAATTACAAATGACACTAAGCCAATCACATCAGCCTACAAAGCAGAGCGCAAGAATATTCAGTTATCATACACGATCATTCAAGTATTTTACATTTGGGGTTTTTTTTGTTCGTTTTTTTCTCTCCTTTTTTTCCATGAGCCCATGAGCATAATGGTGATGAACTATTAACATTTAAACACCCTTACACAGCAGTTTATTTTAAATATCTATGGCTTTATGGAATAACGCTGTTAATAACCAGATCACTATTTATCGTCCCTTAACGTAAATTTCACCCACTGTGGTTAAAAAAGAAAGAAAAACTTTCAGATTAAAACTGTTTGACCTTTTTTCCTCCTCATTCGCCAATTCAACCACAAACTAATTTATAACAGAAAAGTATAAATTTCATCCACGACGATGCACTTTGCTCAAAAACAAGCTCGTTAACCAATTAACTCTATAATTAAGTGTTTAATATGTAAATGTGAGAAGAGCTGCAGTTACTTCCTCTTTATTTATTATATAATGTTCCTATTTCTCTCACGTGGCACTGAAACTTTAGCGTAGCTACAATACAGCAAAATTAAAACGTTAAAAAAAAAATCAGGGACAATAAAACTAAAAATATAGTACACATATAAGGCGAATATATAATCTTTAATCAATCGGAATACGGGGGCGTGTTCTGTTGCAGGTGAGGCCACGCCCCCTCAGTCCATCCCTTAGGCTAATCTTTCAGGATTAAGGGGACGGGGCCTGGTTAGGGGCGGAGTCATCCCTCTGTTAGAGGAGTGGAGAGCAATGCCCAGTTCATTTCTCCGCCCAGCCATCAGGTATGTCAGCAAAAAAGGGGGCGTGGCTTCTGGCTTCTCAGGTGAGTTGATATCTGGAGCTGTGTGAGTTTAAAGGGTTTTTTTCCTTAAGTTTTTTTTTTCCCCATTCCTCCATCGTGTGTGTGTGTGTGTGTGTGTGTGTGTGTGTGCACATGTGAGTTAAAGTCCTAAAGCACCTGCAGCATGATCAGATGTTCTCACCTGTTCCTCTCCTCTCGTTCTTCAAGTAATTGTGATGAAGTACGGACACTGGGCGTGAACATGGAGACAAACACAGTGAGAGAACGCGAACGGTCCAGAACAGAGCACAGGGAAGACATGGAGACGAGGGGACGCGCACGCCCACAGCACGACGTGTGTGTGTGTGTGTGTGTGTGTGTGTAGAGTCAGGGGGAGGGGCGATGGTGGAGGGGGCCGGGGGGAGGGGTGGGTGGGGGGGTTGAGGGTATTTAAGGTGTCCGGCGCACAATAAGCAGAAAAACTCAGTAAAATAAGGCAACTGTGGAAAAAGAGCGATGAGCAACGTTCCGAAGGTTCGACTCCAACTTTCAGTCTTCATCCCTCTTCATTTAACAGCAAACCGAGTTCCAAACAGGAAGTTCAAACCAAAACAAAAACTCATCATCGCTCATCTCTCAGCCAATCGTACGGGTTCAGGCTGGAAAGGTCAAAGATCACGCCGAGTGTGATGTCCAAATAAAAATAAAGAAATGATGAGAATAAAACTGAAGAGTGGATCAGTTTCCCTTCAGCAGCCTCTCGGGTGTAAAAATGTTAAATAAATCACTGATGTTTGAAGGGAAGCGCTCGATTTGTCCTCCGCGCCGGCGCTCAGGCCGTGTGTGAGGCGTGCGGGAGCGGCTGGACCCCAGAGGATTATGGGTAATGGGCAGGTAACAGTGAGGATGATGGTGTTGGTTTCAGTCGGTGGATCACTGGCCAGAGTCAGCAGCGGGGGCGGGGCCAGGCCTAGGCTCCAGGGCGTGGTCAGTGGTGTGGGCGTGGCGAGCAGAGGACTGAGACGGGTGACGGCGACGTCCATCTCCGCTGGAGGAGTGGCGCTTACGACCTTCATCTATAGGAGGCTGAAGGACAAACGACAGAAAAGACAGGATTTAACACACACACACACACACACACACACACACACACACACACAGCAGATGGAGGGGATCGGAGGACCCCCCACTCCCACAGACACTTACATCAACTCTGAAGTCCTCCAGGCGTCTGAAGTTGCGCAAATACTCCTGCAGTTTGGAGTCGATCTCCAGAGTCTTAGCTTTAGAGTATTTGAGAAAAGCCCAGAACTTCTCCAGACCATACAGCTGACCTACACACACACACACACACACACAGCACATTAGTGTGTTCACTCTGAGGGACTCAAAGTGTGTGTGTGTGTGTGTGTGTGTGTGTGTGTGTGTGTGTGTGTTTCCTACCTGCTTCATAATCTTTGATGGTTTCCTCCTGGAAGTCTTTGAAGATTTCAGGTCTGAACTTTCTCTCCAGACCGTAACTGTAATACCGGAACAGACACTCCAACCCATACCTGATACACACACACACACACACACACACACACACACACACACACACACGCTTAGTTCAAGTAGAACTGGATGGAGATGCCTTCACTAACACGTCCTTCTTGTTACTAACGTGTATTAACATATGAAACTTAAATACCGTTAAAATAAACTTAAAACAGGAAGAAAAATTATTTCAGGCATTTGATCTTGCTGTGACCTTGACCCTGTTTGCATCGATTACAAAATCTTAATTCTGGTTAAAATGATATTCCCATAGAAATCTTACAAACACTCAACCACTCGCTCTTCAGATATCACACCAATGAGAACCACGGACAGACAGAACCCGAACACACAACGCCTCCACCACTCGGTGACGGAGAAATAAAAATAACTTTAGACACGTTTAAGGCGTCTGGGGTGCAGCCGTCTGATCACATCATCTGATCATATCATTTGAGCACTCATCAATACTTTCGGATTTATTTAATGTATTTAGTCAGTGTTTTATTCTCCTACAGGAAAACAAACAAATTCTGATCACACACTAACTTATTGATGAGTGACGCGAGTGGGCGGAGTCTCTGTACCTGTAACCCTAAATTAAACTTCAGTGCACTGATGAGTGACGCGAGTGGGCGGAGTCTCTGTACCTGTAACCCTCCTTGGCGTCCTCGACTCCCAGCTGTCTGAACTCCTCGTACATTTTCCTGTTAAAGTGATCACGCAGGAAGAACGACCAGAAACGGAAGAGTGTGTTCATCTCCTGAGACTGACCAATCCCCAACCGCTTACGCTCTGACACAGAGAGAGAGAGAGAGAGAGAGAGAGAGAAAAACAGACAAGAAGAGAGACATTAAAGGCTTTTGTGCTGTTTCTGTATGTTACACGCTTTAGTTCTGATCATCACAAAGGATTGCTGAACATTAAGGAAGTGTGTGTGTGTGTGTGTGTGTGTGTATACCATTGAGACAGCGCCGTCTGTATTTGTGGTAGACGTGCTGTGTGAAGCCGTTCTCCTTCAGCAGCTCATGTGATGGATGCTGGAATTTAGGAAGAGACTGAGGAGTGCAGCCGATGTTCCCCAGCGCCGCCATGCCCTCAGATGGACTCGCGTTAGAGCTACACACACACACACACTTACATTTATGGCATTTGGTAGACTCTTATCCAGAGCGACTTATATTTATCTCGTTTATACACCTGAGCAGGTGAGGGTTAAGGGCCTGGTGGTGCTGGGGATTGAACTCATGACCTTCTGATCAGGAGTCCAACGTATTAACCACTGAGCTACCACTGCCCTCACACACACGCGCACACACACACAGTTAAGCACAGGGGATGGGGACAGTGTGTTACTGTGGGGTGTGTGTGTGTGTGTGTGTGTGTGTAGCGCCTCACTGGTGGAAAGAACGCTTCAGAAACACATCGAGTCTGAAACTGGCCTGAATCTCTACAGACTCAAATGAGCTGTTTCTATGGTAACAGCACTGACTCCCTATTTTACACTTTACTAGACTTCTGTTAGTGCAGAACGACAGTAAAGAGAGTGTGTGTGTGTGTGAGTGAGTGTGTGTTACCTGACGGATGCAGTCCGTGATCGATGTTCTCGTGAGTCCATCACCCAACCGACGTGACACTCCATTGGTGGATTTGAGCTGTGACGCGTCTTCCTTTTACGCGGCGTCTGAAACACACATATGTTATTGTTTATATTCATCACACAAACACAGAGAGAAACTTCTTTTGTCTGATGATGTCACAAAGACGTTATGTAACGTTAGCCATCCTGCTAGCACAAACACCTCTCTCTATTCATTTCAACAGTTAAACTGTTATAGCACATGGTGTGTGTGTGCGCGCGCGTGTGTGTGTGTATACACCTTGGCGTCCACAGGCCGGCCCTCCTTAACGACGGGGTAGAAGCGAGGTGTGTGTGTGTTGTGTTTGCTGCGGGGTGTGCGGGGTGTGTGTGGGGTGTGTGGCGCTCTGTATCCAGGCGAGTCGGGCACGGCGGTGGGGAGAGAGCGCGCCATCATGGAACGCTCCGGTGCTCCGAACAGCTTGTTCGCCAGATCATCTGTAGGAACTAAAAAAAAAAAAAAAAAAAAAAAAAAAAAAAAAAAAAAAAAAAAAACCAACACCCACACACACACAGTGAATGTGTAACAAAAACAAAAAAAAAAAAACACACAGTGAGG
>JAKKZN010000015.1:22490062-22501294 GCA_033441825.1 Pangasius elongatus | reverse complement strand
GCCAGGCCAAGTGATTAGGACACCTGATTCTGATCATTTGGATGGGTGAGCGAATACTTTTGGTAATATAGTGTAGCAGAAGGTCATAATGATGGCGTGACTCACTGTGCTGTGGGCGGGGCGGGCAGGGCGGCACTTCCTGGTTGGGGTCGATGGGGGGTTCAGGGGTCAAACAGTCAAACTGCTCACGGCTGATCAGGTGAACCTTCTTAAAGTTCTCCACCTCTTGCTGCAAACAAACACACGCACACACAATCAATTAATAAGACTGTATAAAATACCCCCCCCCTTCCACACACACACACCACTGCCTACATCCCAAATCACTAGATTAGTGCAGTAAATAGGGAGCTGAAGTAGTGCATCTATAAACATCACATTTAAAATATATATAAAATCTCACCCCAGAGATGTGTGTCCATTTCCCCCTCTACCTCTTAAACACACCCAGAGACGCAACAGAGGGGGGATTGGTATTTATAATACACACACACACACACACAATGAACAGCTACACAAAGCAAAGAGAGCAGAGTCCTGCTACATCCAGAACAGCAGCACTAAAGGCCTAAAGAGCGTGCGCGCGCACACACACACACACGTACATTCTGGGTCTGGATGATGTTCCAGCACTCACACTGTGAAACAGACGGCCTAAAGAGCCACTAAGGTGCTTTAACACGTGTGTCCGCATCGTTCTGGATGAAGCTGGTCACTCAGAGGGCTGCTCTTCTCACGGCTCCAGCAGCCGAGTTCTCTAAACTGTTGAGGCTGCTTTTACAGTGAGGAGGAACTCCAGCTCCCTAAATCTCTCAGCATGGTGTTACAGGCTAGTTTTTAGCTTTTTTTTTATGATGATGATGATGATTACCTTGATTGTGGCGTACTCGGGCTCGTACGTGTCGTGCCACAGGTCCTGCTCGTAGTAGAACAGGCCATCGTTAATGACCTTAACGAGCTCGTTAGTGAGCTTGGAGCGAGAGGTGTGGTTCCCGGTCCGGTCGCCGCCGGGGTGTTTGCGAAGGTATGGCGGCGTCTGAGTCACGATCAGGATCTTGTTGACGTCGTGGTCGTCGATCTCTCCGTCTGACTCGTCGTCCGTCCACTCGGTGAAGGTGTTCCTCCGCCCATCCATCGCCTCCATCTCCTCATCAAACAAGAAGTCCAGCTCCTCGGGTTCATCCTGATCCCCTGCAGTAAGGGCACTCCGAGAGTCCTCCGGCTTCTGACACGCCACACAGAGGGGGAGAGACAGACAGAGAGAAGGGGTCAGAATGCACTGCAGGGGGCGCTATAGGCTGACTTTATGCAATGTACACACGTACTACTGGTTTTACATTCTCAAGCTGTGCTGTAAATAACCTCCAGCTCCCTACTTTCTACAACACAATCATGAGCACTATGTAGTGCACCAACACAGTACTGTGTGTGTTTAAGTGTGTGTGTATGTGTGTGTGTGTACTTTTGGTCTGGCCGGCGAGGGGCGTGGCCGTTTCTTCACTTCTATCCAGCACTCAGAGTCGAGGTCAGGGAGACTCGCTGATAAACCCTTCGGCATCGTCTTCAGGTTACTCACTTCCTCCAGCTTCTGCTCAGCTACAGACGACACACGAGGAGAACCTGCACACACACACACACACACACACACACACAGCTCAGCTAGTTACACACACTCAGCTCAGCTATTTACACACCTTTACCTGACTGGACACAAGACAGTAGATGGGTGTGTGAGGTGCAAGTGTGTTGAAACTGTGCAAGGTGTGTGTGTCGTACCTGTGCGTGTGTGCGCGTGTCGTACCTGTGCGTGTGTGTGTGTTGTACCTGTGCGAGGTGTGTCGGCCGTGTTGCGGGGGATGAACTCGGGACAGTGGATGAGCTGGGAGAAGTCGGTGTGCGTGTGTTCGGGAAGCGTTAATCCAGGAAGAGGCCATTTCTCCGGGTCCTCTCTACAGCGAATCTTCATATCAATAATCTCCACCTCCTTACTGTCCTTTAGAGCCTGAAATCACACACACACACACACACACGGTTTAGTAAGGTATGACTGATTCCCTTTCACTTGTTACCAGCTTAGTCTTCAGAGTCGTGCCGCAGTAACTGACTGTGTCCACAAGGCGGCAGAATTTCAGCTTTATTTACAGATCCAGAGTGACTCAAAAACATTTATAAACATTACACTAGCTGTGTGTCTGCGGTGCACTACAACATAACGCTCTGCATTAACAGCGTTACTGTTATAAACATATTACAATCACACAGGAGCTCAGCTTTCAATAAATATCATGAAGTGCAGCACTGCATTAAACTCTCGCTTGTGTTCTTGTAGTCGTGTCTGTGATGAATGCAAATGAAGGTGATGTCAGTGGCGTTACCTCTGTGATGAGGTGGATGTCAGTGGTGATGAGGTGGCGATGAGGTGGATGTCAGTGGTGATGTCAGTGGCGATGAGGTGGATGTCAGTGGTGATGTCAGTGGCGATGAGGTGGATGTCAGTGGTGATGTCAGTGGCGATGAGGTGGATGTCAGTGGNTGTTACCTCGGTGATGAGGTGGATGTCAGTGGTGATGAGGTGGTGTTACCTCGGTGATGAGGTGGATGTCAGTGGTGAGCGCTTGAACACGGTGGAAGCTAGCGATCAAGGCTACAGGCAGGAAGCCGCCCTCATCCATCTTCCTCCTGAGAAAAAAGTCCCGCTCCAGATTCCCCACGCTGAAGTAGTACTCACTGTGTGTACACGTACACACACACACACACACACACACACACACACACACACACACACACATTACTACTATTAGTTTTTAGGACTACAACGGGAATCTAAGCTCTGAAAAACAGTAACAACACGGCAGTGTAACGCACACCACGTAAAATTTACTGATGGCATCACAGTTTGTAAAGTGTAGAGTGTGTGTGTGTGTGTGTGTGCGTGTGTGTGTGTGTATACTCACATCTGTCTCTTGATGTACTCTTTGAGCAGATCCTGGTCCACACTGTACAGCTCAGTGCTACTCATGCTGTCGTAATAATAGGTCACTGACTGTGTGTATTTGGGGTCGTACACGCCGTCCTTCCCCTCGTACTTGTAGCCGTACTGATAGTCATAGTGACCTGCAGGACGGACACACGGACACACACACACACAAGCTGCATTTTTTATACACTATTGACAGAACAAACAGCACGCACCGGTCACATGTGTGTGTGTGTGTTAGTGTTAGTTATAAAACACACAAACCTCGTCCTCCCCGTCCTCGTCCCCGTCCTCGTCCCCGTCCTCTTCCTCGTCCTCTGAACCCTCCTCTGAACGGCGCTCCCTCACTCTTCACACTCGACACCTCGTCATGATCGTCTCTGAACTGATCACGCTCGTATTTCCCACTGTGCCAGTCTACACACACACACAAACAAGTATTTCAGTGTTAATCAACACACTTTTATACTATTAGACCTTTTTTTAAACAAACACAAAACACGGTTAGACATCATCCATTAAACTGATGCAGATGATCACGATGTCTTACCTCTGAGGTCATTTCTGTTGTTGTGGTGCATTCTGGGAGTTTCTCCCTGGCGTGCGTTGTTCCTGGAGGCCGAGCGCTCTCGCGGTCCCTCAGACTTCACCTCGATCATCAGAGGAACCCACTTATGCTTATTTCCTGTTTATAGAAAGAGAAAGTTCTTCAACAGAAATGTCTGGCTTCAAACACATTTAATTTTAACANCAACAACAACAACAATAATAATAATAATAAAAACACAAGGAACAGATCAGGAACAAGATCCTTGCTGAAGAACAAAGTCCAGAAGGTGGAGCTGGATCTGATGCAACTCCTATAACCCTAACCCCTCACCCATATTAAACACTGTACACCAGGAAACACCACGTTAAACACACTTATCCAGGGGGTGGAGTGTGTATCAGGGTGGATCTTTCAGCTTGACTCCACCCAGGTAGGAGGAGCTGGATCAGGTTTGACCCTGTGGACTTTGTTCTGCAGCAGGGGTACTTGGAACAACGGGGAGGAAAAGAACAACAAGGAGAAACAGCATTATTTCAACATGTAGTTCTGAACTTGTCCTGCAGGTGGCAGTGCAGCTCCACAGCAGCTCAGTGGTTAGAGTGACGTGGCCCTGCGCTTATCTACACACACCACTGAACATGTTAGGAGTAACCCCTGATGCTGCTGCTAACCCCCCCCCCCAACACACACACACACACACACACACACACACACACACCTTTCTTCCTGTGAGCGTTGTTCTTATGTGTGTCTTCCTCTCCGTTCTTCTCCTCTCCTGAATCATCTGATTTGGTCTTCTGGTTCTCTTTAGTCTCCTCGCTGTCCCTCTTCTCTTTGGACTCCTTCTTTACTGATGCCTTCTTACATCCCTGCACACAGACACACACACACGCAGATTAGCCACAATCAGTTTCACACTTCCAGACCTGAACAATTCTGTAGGTTAAAAATATTACACACACTCAATGGCATGCTAACATTTACACCACTCTCCTGTTGAATTCTGATTCGTTGATTGTTGATTAATTTTCTGTAACAGCAGCTCCGACAGCAGTGCATTCTCTCTTTAATACATTTAAAAAGTGCTGTGGTGTAAGACGAACAAAACTCTCAGCGACACGCTGTTACAGGAAAATAATCAACTTGGTTAGACACGAGTCCTTATGACGTTAGAGTCACTCCACTGCAGTGTGTGTGTGTGTGTGTGTATGTGGGTGTGTGTGTATGTGTGTGTGAGACACACTCAGCCTCACACTCAGCCTCACACTCAGCCTCACACTCAGCCTCACACTCAGCCTCACACTCAGCCTCACACTCAGCCTCACACTCAGCCTCAGGAGGAAGAGCTTGTCGATCCTGAGACATTTATATGCTGATATTTAAGATGTTATTAGTTTGTATCGTAAGCAGCATGTTGTAATAAAAAAGCAGCATGTGCACAACAGCAGTGGGCGTGTCCCAGCATCAGGAGGACACCTTTCAGTGGGCGTGTCCCAGCATCAGGAGGACACCTTTCAGTGGGCGTGTCCCAGCATCAGGGGGACACCTTTCAGTGGGCATGGCTCATCTGTGGGCGTGTCCCAGAGTTGGGGAATGTGCCTCATCAGTGGGTGTGTCTCGGTCAGAGGGAGTGTGTGTTGTTGATTTTAGATGAAATGTGATGTTTCAGAGTGGAGGCAGCATTCGGGCTGCTTGATATATTGTGTATTAAATTTTAACAGAATTGCATGAATAGACACCACAGAAACCTGCGATATGCAAATGAGGCACTAATGAGTCAGTTTTATTTGTGTTGTTTGAGCTAGGGCGCGTGTAACGTGACAAACACACAACAATTCTCCAAGACATTTCTACAATCCACCATATGTATCTCAATATCCAGGTTTTAAAGGTGTATACGTACAGGTGTGTGTGTGTGTGTGTGTGAGAGAGAGAGAAAACACTGTACTGTACTTGAATAAATACAAACAAATGACACTGTGAGGAGTTTATACGTGTCGCTCATCACTTCCTGTTGAGACTGACCTGTACTTCCTTGGTGGCGATCTCTCCGGGCGTCGGCCAGTTGGTTGCATCTCCAAAATCTCCAACCTTACAAACACACACACACACACACTTTAATACACACACAAGCTTCACACATGCACTCATTATCTACAAAGCAGCAACGTCACAGCATCCATGGGCTTCTTTAGGCACTTCTCTAATTTGGACATATAATTACTCAAAGTCACATGACCTCCACTGACAATACTCAAGCAGCCATGAACGTGTGTGTGTGTGTGTGTGTGTGTTACCTTTCCTCCTCTCCTGGATCGGGGGTTTCCTGCTCTCACCACCTTCGCTGGTCCGGTTTGCTCTGAAAACACAAACACATCATAAATGTTTAAAACACTGAACCAAGCCCATTTAAATTCTGATCTCTACACAGGAGTCATGTGACTTCTGAAAATCTTTCCAGATTAATAATCTCTCAGGAGTAACGCGTGTTTATAATAATCTGATGCCCAGTACAGAAGTACGTACGTGTGTGCGCGCGTGTGTATTTACTAAACCAGTGAATAACAGTGTGTAACTGAAATGCCGTTGAAATACTTTTTCTTCCTGTCTGAAGTTTATTTCAGGCATTTGACCTTCCTGTGACTTTGACCCTGTTTGCATCGATTACAAAATCTTAATTCTGGTTAAAATGATAATCCCATAGAACTCCTACAAACACTCACTCTTCAGATATCACACTAACGAGAACCACGGACAAACAGAACCTGAACACACAACGCCTCCACCACTCGGTGACGGAGAAATAAAAACACTGAAATAAAAGCTGTGTGTGTATGTGTGTGTTTGTGTCCGCTTTAGTTTAACATGTTTAATGGAGCTGCACTGGACGTTACTGGAAATGTCTTCTGTCCTCATATCTGACCGCTGGCTCCAGAAACGTTTTACACACACATCTAACTTTACAGTCTGATGGTGCTTGTGTGCCAGAGACTGTGTGTAGGCGCACAGTACAATGAACACACACACACACACACACTACTGACTCCTCACTCAGGTAAACAGGTATTCTAATATTCATCCACACCACTATCTGCTGCATGTGTAGTGTATGTCGTGCGCACGTGTGTGTGTGTGTGTGTAAGACAGTAACACACTTCTCTCTGGAGTTTAGTTAACGCAGGTGTCCCTCAGGGCTCAGTACTCTCATCTCTGCTGTTTACGCTGCTCACAAACGAGGAGTAAAAACATCACGCTACAAAATAAAGTAAAATAAGTTTCTCTCAGTGTGAGAGCGCTGTGAACTCCATCACTACGTTTACAACCCATCCATTTATCCTCTGTACTTACACCACCTATTAGCACTAACACACACACACACACACACACACACACACACACAGATCAGTGAACACCAGATCTGCCCAGCCCATACACACACTCAGATAAAGAAGAATAGGGCGGATGCTTCAACTGATCTCTCTCTCTCTCTCTCTCTCTCTCACATACACACACACACACACACACACACACACACACACACGCTTCAGTACGCTGGTGGATCAGCTGTAAGTGTGAAAGCAGGTCATTAGTGTTTATGTGAAGATATTCGAGGTGTAAGTGCGCACACGTATCAGCGTCGCTCACTCTCGCTGCGTACTTTACGTACACAGAGGATTAAAGTGAGCTCAGTGATGTCATGCACAGCGAACTTTTAAAATTCAGAAGCTAACACTAAAAGGAAATCCGGTCAGTGCTCGATAATGCCGTACACCAGCGTGTGATATGAGACAAGGCGTTAGTTTGTTTATTCCGTTGTGTGCGGTGTCACATGGTGCTGTACTGCCTCCTCTGTTTACGCTGGCGTTTCTGACGCGTCGCCTTCGTTTGTGAAACTGTGCGACACCCAGGTTATGTGCAGCGGCCATTTTGTGTATGTGTCAACAGAAAGTATAAATCAGCATTATGAAGGTGTGCGTCTGCTTCACAGTATACAGACAAACTCTTCTGCCACCGTGCTTTGTCTCGGGACCCGCCCACGTCTCAGGCCCCACCCACATGTACACTGAAATTTCTGAAAGCATTAATTTTTTTCCTCTGTGCTTTTTCTCCTGTTCTCTCTGTGTTTTCAGGCACTGCAAATAAAACTTTTCCAAAAAAAAGCTGTACTGCTCCTGAAGCCGCTGCTTTAAACCGCACCGAGAACCCAGATTACGACCCGGGACCGACCCGGGAGAACACCGTTACTGAGCTGTTCCACCTCATCGTCAGAACGCAGATGAATCTCTCAGCCATGTTGGTGTTTTCCTGCATTTCTGCTTCATATACACTCGATACGCAGCATTTAATGTTATACTTAAGAGTCTGATCGAACACTATGACGTACGTCACTGCGTTTGCATGATCACGTGAGTGTCATGAGCTCCTCTGTTTACAATTAGTTACATACAGAGCTAGATCTGTGTACAGCGAGGATAATACACACACACACACACACACACTTAAAGCTGGACAGGCCACGCCCACAAACATCAAACCACACAAGCGACTTCTGTTAGTGTGAACGTAGGTTTACTGGGAAAAACACGTTTCCTTCACTCTTTATCCACAGACCAACACTTTCAGATCTAAAACATTTTTATTGGCAATAATTTATATTAAATCTTGATTCTCACACACACACACACACACAGAAAGTGATTCCCTCACACTGATTACTTTCCTAAAACAAAGAGTTTTATTCCTTTTACACAGCAGCAATCTACCAACAATTATACTTTTCTGATACTTTTTATCCATTTAGTACTATTTGACATCAGTGAAACGTTAGTTCCAGCTATAAACACTCGTTTCCTCACCAGCGTCTCTTTATTCTCTCTCTCCAAGTCAACTAGACAAAAAAAAAACGCAGCTTTTTACTGAGAAACCGCAAAAAAGCGTAAACTCCTCTGTCCTGAAGATGTTGGAAAACTGAAAGTTACAGCTTCACCTCTGACTGTTACAGAGCGCTGACACTGGAGACTCCTTCCATAAATGCTAAACATCTCTTTAGACAGCTTTTAATCTGTTTATTATCAGTGGAGCGTCGCTGTACACGTCCCTGTGAATGAGCTGTTACTATGGAAACGATAACGCATTAGAACGAGTGCATTAATATAAACCTGCGCTACTGTCAGAGCTGCTGTTATAGAAAATTAATCAACACCTTCTGACTAATCAGAGCGCAGGATTCAACAGCGCTGTGGTGTGAAATCAGGTGCCTCAGACGAGTGTTTGAAATGTGTTCAGAGCAAACACTCCAGATTACTGAGTAAATTATTATTATTATCTGTGTGTGTGTGAGAGAGAGAGAGAGACAGATGTTTAACTGAGCAAAGATCAGTGCAGTTTATACTAAAGAGTAAACACACACACACACTGTTAAAGTTGAAGAGTCATCATTCCTAAATGTGAGGATTTTTGCTCAGTCACATGGCTGAAACTCTCTCTGTACAGGAGCATGATGGGAGATCAGCATTAACTCAGCTATTTTACACACACACACACCCCTGTCTTAACTCATTCCTACGCTATCACACACACACACCACTGTGTACAGGAATGCTATAAACCCGCTCCTGCTAAAGGATAAAAAAAAAAACAAAAAAAAGCCCATGATGCGTCAGCGTTAGATTTGTCGTTTAGAAGTGTTTAGCTTGCCAAGTTACTAATGTACCGCATAATCCTCTATAAACTATAAACTCATCCGAAAATATTAATACTGCTGCGAAAAAAGGCGACTTTCTGTAATAACTCCGGCCTGAAACCAGCCATGGAGACAAACACGTGGAGTTCATCCGGGTACTTTTACACCGCTAACACCCCGATGAGCCTCGCGCTTCAGACGAATGTGACGAATTAAGGCGCTCGAGCCAACAAACAACAAACACCGGCTGGAACAAAAACAAATAAATTACATTTAAAACCATGCGTGTAGTTTAGCGGAGTTAGCATGTGTGTGTGAATTAGCATGTGTTAGCATGTGTGTGAATTAGCATGTGTTAGCATGTGTGTAGGCCCTCAGCCATTGTTAGCACACAGCACGAGACAGGCCAGTGTGACTGAATTAGCAGTTAGCATCCACTAGTATCACCGAGCTAGCCAGCACACTCGGTCATTTGGTTAAAGGCGCTTTAGAGAAAAAACACCACAGAAAAATTCAAATTAAACACAAACTCGGCTTTAACAGTCAGAATGTGACACAATGAGGCGGTTCGCTAGCAAGCGCGCGTGCCATAATGACCGTTAATACAGATTTACCTCAGGGTTACACACGCTTACTCTCTCTCTCTCTCTCTCTCTCTCTCTCTCTCTCTCACACACACACACACACACACACACACACACACACACACACACACACACACGACAAACAGATAAAGGCAGAATTGTTAGTGTGAATAAAACAGCCGGCTAGCTGGTGATTAGTCAGAACAGAATGCTAACATGTGGAGAGACAGTCATCATGCTAGCGTTAGCATTAGCCGCGCGTGCGTGTGTGTGTGTGTGTGTGTTAGCTGGGTTAGCATGCTAGCGGAGCTGTGACAGCTGCTGGATAAACACTCCCTCAGTACTACCGCCGCCGCAGCGCGTTTATCCGGGGCACAGGGACAGGGTTCAGGCAGCTCACCGGGCGCGCTCTGTCCGTTCACCGTCACCGAGTTGAGCTTCTTGGTCCAGGGGTTGACTTTGGGCGGCGGCGCCTCTCTGAACTCCTTCTTCTCCTCCGCGCACTCCCTCTCCTGCAGGCTGCTCTGCCCCGCGGCCCGCTTCGCGCCCGGCTCCGGGGACAGCGCTCCGTGTCCGGCAGGCGGATGGAGGTCCTCCTCGTGCAGGAGTTGGGTCGGTGCGGTGTTGGCGGCGGTGGTGGTGTTGGTGGTGTGCAGGAGAGTCTCCACCTGAGTGGCCATGTCTCCGTTCCTCCTTTCCCCCAACGTGAACGTGCTGTCCAACTTAAACCACAAAAAAGTCCCTCTTCAGCGCGTCTGTTCCCTCACTCCTGCTCCTCTCCTCTCCACTCGCCCTCGCTCTGAGCCGCACAATGGCGGATTCTCATTAAAACATGTAAAATGGTGTAAAATAATAATAATAAATCCTGCAGTGAATCTCTCGGCCTGATTCTGCCCTCAGCGATCAGCACCACGCGACAGCCGCCCGGGGGCGCGCACGCAGCAGCGACGGAGGAGACGTGAACGCGCCCGCTACGTTACGTACGCCACGCAAAGACAGCGCGATGACGTCACTGTGCCCCATACGTTCAGGCCTGAGGGGTTTATTGAGCTGTTCCTCTGAGCGCCTTCACACTTTAAAGCAGCGCTTCACAAAACCTTTTGTTCAAACGACCCAAATGGAAATTAAGCCCTGACACTGTACATCTGTTTACACTCCATATTTATAATATAGCACTGCTGTAACGTGAACACTTTATAATGTCAGTAACACTCACACCACTCTAGTGGGAAGCGTTGTGTTGTTATAGGAGAATCACCCACGCCTCCTTCATCCAGCTGAACATACCCTCCATCACCAGTTAGACAGGAAGGAAACGTTATGTGAAGTTCTCAGACCCATGACAGTCAGCACAGGAGTATCACAGGGCTGTGTTCTCTCACCACTCCTGTACTCACTCTACACCAATGACTGCACCACCACAGACAGATCCATCAGT
>JAKKZN010000015.1:22473149-22489962 GCA_033441825.1 Pangasius elongatus | reverse complement strand
GTTATCTGTCATCTTGTAGTATTATTGCACTGTCTGTGGTCTCATGTCCTGTTCACTGGCTAATTGTGGCGTTATTGTGCAGTCTGTCATTTTTAAATGGTTAAATGTTTAATAGTCTGTCTGTCTACACTATAACGCCAAAAGTATGTGCACCCCTGACCATCAGACCCATATGTGCTTGTTGAACGTCTCATTCCAGATTTATTCCCTGTGTGTGCTGTTATAATGAGCTCCACTCTTCTGGGAAGCTTTCCACTAGATGTTGGAGCGTGGCTGTGGGGATTTGTGTTCATTCTCTGTGCAGGACACTCGAGTTCTTCCACTCCAACCTTCACACACCATGTTGTTATAAAATCAGATGATTTGTCATTTCTCATCTGAAGTGTTTTTATTTTAGAGTCTCTCAGCTCCTTCAGTTTACGTTAATATTAAATGTGTGTGTGAGAGTTTGTGAGTGTGTGTGTGTGTGTGTGTGTGTGTGTGTGTGTGTGACTTCATCAGTTCTAATGACGGTGAAGAAAATGTAACATTTCCATCCTATATGCTGTGACATCACACCTCTGACATCACTTCCTCATTTTCATTGATCAGGTGTTGCGGCCTGCAGTTTAAATCTCTCACATTGTCCTCCATTAACACACACACACACACACACACACACAATGCACAAAAACTGGACTCAGCAGCCGGTCAGCAGAACACACTCGACAGCTTTGAAATATAGAACTGCTAAGTAAGCAGTGTGTGTGTGTGTGTGCACCTTTGTACTTGTTTGTACTCTCAGGGTGAGCGCTCATTTCTAAACCTGTGCAAAATAAACACACAAACACAACAGCAGCTGAGAGCAACAACTACACAGTTATTAAACAACTACACACCATAACTACTTTCATCATTGTAATTGTTATTAACAATAATATATTAATAATTTGTATGAATATTATGAAGCATATAAAAGAATTGTACTTATAAAATAAAAAAAATATATTAAGTGCTGTAGGAGCAAGTGCTGGAAACATTGTAGTTCATATTATTCATGTTTCAGCGTGTCTACATTACTCACACACACACACACACACACACACACACACACAGAGTAGGTGGTGGTAATGTAAAGTCTGCGCGCCCCCTGGTGGACAGATTTGGTGAAGCAGCCTATCTACTGCATCAGTGCGGTTTATTATTATTATTATTATAATTATTATTATTATTATTATTGTTGTTGTTGTTGTTGTTGTTATTATTGTTATTATACTTTAAGAGTTATTTGTATAGAGAGTTTTACAGAGTGCTGTACTTCTTCATAGTGAAATTCTCTCATGAAATTCAGCATCTTGATATTTTACAGGCAGTAAACGCTGCTACAGAACACAGTCAGTCCTTTCCGTGGAAAATCACGCAGTAAAATAATTATAATAATCCAACAAGTTTACAAGTTTTAATAACTCAGTAATGGCCTGGCTCAACTCGCTGGCAGGGGCGTGGCCTGTTACCTAGGTGAGTAGAACGCCACCTAATCAGGTGAGAAGATCAGCCAGGTGAGCGAGCTAATGATGTTCAGTCTGCAGCTTGTTAGTTTCTAATGACGCAGAGAAATAAACACTTTCACTCTAATTCGCTATAAATGTTTTTCATGTTATTTATTTCTCCAGTCTGAGAGAAGTGGAACTGAAACTTTACACTTGTACTGAAACCGCGGAGTTACAACATCATTCAGAGCTTTTAATCTTTACTCACACCAATGTGGGCTTTCAGTGGGGAACTTGGGCTGGCCAATCAGATATAAGGGGTGGTTCTAAGCCCCGCCCCTGCGCTGTTTTAAAGGTGTGTGAGAGGAGTGTGCGCTTTCCTGCAGGAGCAAGCCTCAGCCTGAGAGACAGCACAGTCAACTGCACAAACTCTGAGTACACGGTTATCTTTATATTAACATTATAGCTTGATTAACGTCATATTTATATAAACATTGGTTTTTTTATTAACATTATATTTATGTTAACACCTTTTACACACTTTGGAGAGCTTTGTGAAAGGGTTGTGATTTTCTCTGTGAGCCGTTTCTGCCTTGTGCTGTGAATCATCACTGCACGTGCTTAATGGTTTATAATGGTTAGTGTAATGGTTTATAATTAGTGTAATGGTTTATAATGGTTAATGTAATGGCCTTTTATCTCCATAGTGTTAGTATTGTAGTGTTACTGGAGAACTTTCCCTAATGGTTTCCACTAAACAGTTAATGTTTAATTGTTGCTGGCATCAGTCAGTTTTTCAGGTTAGAGATTCGATCTTGTTTCACTGAAAGTAAATGATCCTGAAGTTCAGGTTTTCTGCACCGTAACAAAAGCAGTGTAGTACAGCGTTCATGTTTATCGAGATAATCCTTATCTTTATTTATTATACCTTCTGTACATAAGTCATCCATTCCCCTGTACACATCACCCTCATAGCTGTAGATCCTCATTTGTAATTTATTGTAAATATATCACGTATGCACTTCTGGCTAGAATCTAACTGCATTTCATCGGCTTAGAGCAGGTACTTTGAACAATGACAATAACATTGAATCTAATCTAATAAAACTGGATAATATTCCACTAAAGCACACTGATTAATGACAAACAGAATATCTGCTGGATCTGTAAATGAATTATGAATCTAGGAAACTATATTACATTCTGATTGGAAAATGTTTTGAAAAAGTTCTGAAAGTAATAAAGAATCAAAACATTTTCATTTTTCTCTTCATCACACATTACTAAAACTGAATGTAAAGTTTAAAAGTCATGGTCTAGAAAGCATGTGGAAGTTTAATAATGAGTAAAGTAAGAGTGTGTCTTTATCTGAGTTCAGCATGATCATGTTGTTTATTAACCCGAGCAGCAGATCATTTTAAACCGCTTTTCTTTTCTCTGAGCACAGCCGAGGATGCTGAAGGGAAAAGTGGCAGTAGTGAGCGGATCGGCTCAGGGTTTGGGAAAAGCCTTCACACACATCCTGCTGGAAAACGGCGCTCAGGTACCCTGCAGAAACTCTTGCTTATTTATACAAACAGATTTATTTCAGACTGGTCTAAATGTTCGGGGTAAATGTTGAGGTTTTAATGTGGGGTATCCTGAAGGTGCTGTTTCACGCTGTAGTCGTCTGGTGAAGCGCAGACAGGAAGACAGTGACTGTAACGTGTGCTCCTGCAGGTGGCCATGTTGGATGTGAACGAGGAGGTGGGTCAGGAGCTGCAGGTCCAGTTGAATCAGCAGTACGGCTCGGACCTGACGCAGTTCTATAAAGCAGACGTGTCGTCGGATCAGCAGTTTACAGGTACGACAGGAGGTTAAAGGACGACTTTACACCTGAGCAGTGACCGGTCTCTATGGGTTTTTATAACCAACTCTCTGAGGAAGTGTGTGTGTGGCCCGTGATGAGTTCGTGCCGAGATGTGCAATTGCCATCAGTATTGTGCAGCTTGTATATGTGATATTTACACACACAGCACACACATCTGAAATATTTATATGAAATGGAGATGAAAAGCGCTGATAAGCTGCACATGCAAAGTATGAGCCTCGTCCTCCTACACACATCCTGATGCGGGATTCTCATGTACACACGTCTTACACACTGCCTGCATCTCCACAATCACCTCCACAGCTCCTCTCAGAACATTGGGCGAACGCTGAGACACAGAGCTTTCACTAAACTGAGGAACCATATAAAGCAAAAAACATGCAGACCAAAGGAAGAGGAAATAAAAAGATGAGGAAACAAAGCACTGTTTCGAATTCTAAATATGTGCAACACTGGAGTGTGGCTAAAACGCTAAAAACTTTACTGAGTTAATGTCAGATAGCAACCATTACTTGGGTGAGACTGGAATACCAAAAAAAGCAGGGTGGGGCTTGGGATTAGTCGTCAGCATAATCTCTCTATTTTGTTCCATGTTTGCGTGTAATGCTGCTTGAAGCACATTACATGCAAACATGGAACAAAATTGACATGCTGAGCCTTGACATGCTGTAACTATAAAACTGACACACTGATAACTATATCGGATGTAAACGTAAATGAAGGTGGAGCTTCAGGTGGGTGTGGTCCCTTTCCCAAAGGCGGTGAGGCGGAGCTCCAAGTCGCACAACAGAAAAGCGTTTAGCCTTTCGTCAGGACGCTGTGAGTTCGGATCCTGATGATCCCAAGGAGCTCAAGAAAGCAAAATTGGACGTGCTGTCTGGGTCGGTCACAACCTGGGATGAAAATGGGAGGAAAAAACCCTTAGGGGTGTAAATACTACATAATATATAAATAATACAAATGAAAATATTAAGTGCATGAATGCACACTGAGCTAAAATGAGAGCTGAAGCCCATAAACAGTGTGAGATCTGTGTTTTGTTTTAATCCCCAGGTGGTCTTCTGCAGCACAGGTACATGATACATGTCACTGCTCTATACTACACCACTGCTACTGTGTGTGTGTGTGTGTGTGTGTGTGTGTGTGTGTGTGTGTCGCACTGCTTGTTCACCTTTGTGCTGAGTGTGAAGTGGTTAATATTCAGACTTCACTCTCACTCTGAGGTTTGTGTTTTTATAAACGAACAGTTTAAAGGTTGTAAATTTCTCACTGAAACACACTGACAGCTGATGTCATAACCGGAGCTCCAATCAGCAGCTTTGCTTTAATTGCACATTCATTAGAATCCAAACACGCACGCATTAAAATCACACACGCACAGCTTTTTCAGAGAGAGTGAAACGGTTTGCTGTCTGTCTGCTCTGTGTTTATTGCAGACGTGTTCCAGAAGGTTCTCAGTAAATTTGGGCACGTCGACATATTCTGCAACAACGCAGGAATCGCTGATGAGAAGAACTGGGAGAAAACCGTGTCCATAAACTTGGTCAGACATCAAGTGTAAATTTACTCTCTCTTATTGTAGTGAGTGCAGCTGAGAAACAGTGAGGAGAACAATCAGGTGTGTGTGTGTGTGTGTGTGTGTGTGTGTGAAACAGTCAGGAGTGGTGAGAGGAACATACTTGGCCCTGGATCACATGAAAAAGCAGAACGGTGGAAATGGAGGTGTTATCATCAACATAGCATCACTGGCAGGTGTGAAAAGGAAGTTAAGTGTGTGTGTGTGCATGCATGTTTGTGCTTTGATAAAACATAAGATTGTGACTGATCTCACAGATTGTCACTTAAACACTGTACGTGTGTGTGTGTTTTCAGGTATTGGTCCACTCCCATCAGCTCCAATCTACACAGCGACCAAATACGGCGTGGTGGGATTCACCCGCGCTCTCTCTGTACGTTATCATATTTAACCTCCCCTACTCCCTTCCTGTAATACACACCTCCTAAAGACCTAAACTACTCAGCTAGCTAGATTAGCTAAACTGCTAATTAGCGTTAGCTCACTGGGTATTGGCGCACCCTTGCTAAGCAACAGAATCATTTTATTTTCAAAAACATGAATTTATAAAGTTTTATTACAGTTTAGTCTGAATAGAAAGTGACCATTTTATCTGCTCAGGAAGTGACAATGAACCTCTCTCACACACGCGCACACGCACGCACACACGCGCACAAAATCACCCGGTAGAGTGAAACACTGCTCTAAACACCAAACAACCAGCAGCAGTGTTTTATTTTAAAGCAGAAACACGTTGTCGTTGCTCGCCACAGCGGATGCTCCGTCTCCACGGTCGGTCCGGTGCAGTGGCTCGGTTTGGCGCCGGACGTGGGGCTCAAACCCACAACCCTGAGATTGAGTCTCTGTTGTACCTGAGCCCCATAAAACAAACACAAATGAAATGTACATTTCACTCTACAGATTCCTGACTTCTGATGGTAGCTTATTAAACATTTGTCCACACTGAAGTGAGCGAGTGGAGTGAAGTCTCTGCAGCGTAAGCGCCGAATGATTCACACACGACCCGATTCATTTATTGAGCTCATCATCTGCGGCTCTTTGGAATAGACTCCACTGGTTCCTAACACTTGGAAAGGAGAATTGGGGTGGACTCCAAAATGCTCATTTTAGAGACTGAAGACTTTTTTTTTTTTTTTTTTTTAATATTGTGTGTGTGTGTGTGTGTGTGTGTGTGTGTGTGTGTGTTTTTCAGATGGCGTCTCAGGCATTAGGTTACGGTGTGAGGATTAACGCTCTGTGTCCGAGTTTCGTCAGGACCGCGCTGATCGACTCGTTTAAACAAGAGGACAAAACAGGACAATTTCACAGCCTTTTTTCAATCACAGAGAGTCTGATGGAAAAATTCCCCTTTATCGAGTGAGAGAGACACACACACACACACACACACACACACACACACACACACACACAGAACATGTCTGCTGGACTGCAGGAAGTGAACGTGTGTGTGTGTGTGTGTGTAGGGCGGAGAAGGTGGCGGAGGCGTTCCTCCTCTTGGTGAAGGATGAGAGTGTGAATGGAGTGGCTCTTGTGGTGAAGGATGAAGGTGCAGCGTATGTCAAGTTCCCTAAAGATGTGGAGACCACGCCCATCTCTCTGTAACCATAGCAACCTGTCAGCCCTGGACCAATCAGTCATGCTTAATCCAAATCGATTCTTTCTGATTAGCTTCCTAATAAAGTGCTTGCATGAATAAACAGAACACTGTGTGAAATGTGTTTATATTCACGCCACACGTAATCCGGACTAAAGTTAATCTCATATCCGACATTCAGGAGCAAGACACACACACACACACACACACACATACAATAACATGAAATAAATCAGGAGTGTGTTGTGAAAAGAGATGAATGAAACATTTTCACAGCGCTCACTCTTCTGTTTAACAGATTAATAAAAACACATTTATTTGGTTTATTCTGTGCACTCGGCTGTTTATCAAGTGATTCCAGTATCAGTGTTAATAATCTAACACATTAACCTGCATATAAACAAAAGTATTGTTTTAAAAAATATCCGAAAGCGTAACAAGGGAACATCAAATAAAACATTTACAATGAAACATGGAGTGCACTCATTACACACACTGTGTGCGTGTGATTTAGGTCAGCAGTTGTGTATTTAAGATGTTTAACCAGTCTGTGCTGCTTCACCAGTTTTGGATCAATGTATTTCATCAGAGTCTCTCTCTCTCTCTCTCTCTCTCCCCCACACACACACACACACACAGTGTAATGGTGTTCGCCCAGACTTTGCTTCTATGTGTTTTATATCAAATCATGTGGTCTTAAAGTGTATAATAAGTGTAGATTATTGTATAATTATCATCAGTTACACACACAAATATTTACTGTGTGTGTGGGGCGGGGGGGGTCATGTATCCTCTACCAATTAAAATTCCTCCAGCCTGTGAAGCCCCGCCCCTTCACTCGCACCTCATAAATGTGGCTGTCATTCATTCATACAGGTAATAAATGTCATTACACACACACACACACACTTACATGAACGTTACTACTACGACACTGCAGGGAGACAAACACACACACTCTCACTCTCTAATACACACACACACACTCTCTCTCTCTCTAATACACACACACACTCTCTCTCTCTCTCTCTCTCTCTAATACACACACCTGAGTAAGGCTGATTCAGATCTTTTACTGCATAGTGACAGTAATAGTAAAAACCTGTATTAATATTATTAGTTTTATTTGTGACATTTATGTGACTATTAAATATTTACTCTCTGAAAAAACTAAAACTTTATTATTTATATAAAATGTAATGAAGTTCAACTCCAGTGAAGCAGAGATCAGTGTACGGAGTTAGTTTACTGTCAGCACACATCAGTGGGATTAACTCTGTCTTAATGACAAAACCATAACAAAGAGTATGATGGCACCTAGACAAGGGGCGGGGCCAGGTGGACGCTGCAGGTAGACAAGGGGCGGGGCCAGGTGGAGGGTGCAGGGAGATAAGTGGACGTGGTCAGATAAATTGAGATAAGGGGCGGAGCCAGGTGGACGCTGCAGGGAGACAAGGGGCGGGGCCAGGTGGAGGGTGCAGGGAGATAAATGGGCGTGGTCAGATGAATATAGATAAGAGGCGGCGCCAAGTGGTGGCTGTGTGATTGAGTAGTCAGTAAATAAACTCCATGTGATCAGAACTGAGTAAATTAGTAGTTAGATGCTACAACTACATTTTATTAAATATATAAATCACATTCTAACTCCACTTTACATATTTTAATCATCTCGTTAATAATTCATCAGCTTCCAGTAATGAAGTCATATAATATACCGCAATATTTAAGATGAGGAACATTTGCTGAAGTGGTGTAAGTACAGCTGTGTTACACAGAACATTATTTAGACAGATTTAAAGTAGCATGTGTTTATTTTCAGATTTAAAAACACAGAACTGTAGCCCCGCCCCTTTAAGGAAGTCCTGAATGAGACAAGTCCATTTAAGGTTAAACTGCCGTCCAGTGAGAAGAGATACAGGTGAGTACGCGCTCATTTTAAAATACAACACCGCAACAGTCTCATAGATCGTGATAAAAAGTTCAGCGGGTTATCGTCATGTGGAAGCTTTTATACAGGAAAAAAAAAAACAAAAGAAGATGGTGGAGGAGGAGCAGACACGCGGCTCTAAATCAGGGGACAAATAAAAGCTCTCTAAGAGACAGGAAGCTAAAGGAAATGGCAAATTATTCCATCTGAAGCGCGAGTGGTGCTCAGTGTTACAGTGAAGTGTTATTAACGTTAATAAGAAGCTAACCAGAAAGAGTCACACGCTGAACTCAGATTCATCCCGAGATAACTAACGGTTTGGCACAGAAACGAGAGAATAACAGCCGACATGAGAAACCAAAAAGCACTTCAGGGTTATTAACTTTAGATGGACAGACAGACAGGGAGAGGCAGAGAGACAGACAGACAGAGAGACAGACAGGGAGAGACAGAGAGGCAGGCAGGGAGAGACAGAGAGACAGACAGGGAGAGACAGGCAGGCAGACAGAGAGACAGACGAAGAGACAGACAGGCAGAGGCAGGCTCCGCCCACAGCGCTGATCTCATGTGTTTGAATAAACAGATTAATGTTCACATTGAAGTCCGCTAAAGTGTGAGTCATTAAATATGTCAGCCGAGACGTGTGTGTGTGTGTGTGTGTCCGCTGAAAGGCGTTGGTGTTACTCCAGCTGTTTACTTCCCTCTGATTTCTGGTCCAGTCGGCTCTTACTGCTCTTCACCATATAAATAAAGTACGTCAGCGTTTCCTTCTCGTTCACCGGAATGTTCCGGAAATGACGACTCACCGTCTGAAACACACACACACACACACACGCACACGAGATAAATAGATCATTAAACTCAACTCTGAGTTTTATTATTAGTCTATAAATCACACTGCTGCTGAATGCTGGATTCTGATTGGTCAGATGGAAACATCTGTACAACACATATCACATAATGCCTTATTATTATTATTATTATTTTCATGAGAGTTAAAATTGTAATAATTATGACATTATTATGTTTAAAACTGAACCACTGTAGTGATTGTGAGCGAGTTTCTTTACTGAGCCGAGTTCACTGCTCCTAATTACACAAACTCGATGTATGATTTATTAACGATGTGTTTCTGTGTTTAACGAGGCGGCGTCTTCCCCTCAGCTCGTTAGTGCTCATTAGGACAGAGCTAAACGCAGCTGCAGCGCCACTGAACCACTCACTCACACACACACACACTATATCACTATAATTAACAGGGTTACCTTCAATTACTGAACTCCATTAACAAAGAGCTCTCCTCCCTTCCCACACCCCCCAACCCTCCCCACACACACACACACGTCTAGACAAACAGCATTAATACAGAAAATGACTTATGAAGTGTGCCATTTTTAAATGTGTGAGTTTTCTGAGATGTTTATCCTCCTCAGCTGATCCTTTATGATAAGTCTGTTATTTAAATAAACAGTTAAAATGTGTGTACAGGGTGTGTGTGTATACAGTGTGTATATACAGTGTGTGTGTGTGTGTGTGTATACAGTGTGTATATACAGTGTGTGTGTGTATACAGTGTGTGTATACAGTGTGTATATACAGTGTGTGTGTATACCTCTGCCAGTTGGGCTTTGTTGAGTCCAGGTCTGGTTTGGATTTTGTAATGTCGTTTATAACGGCGCAGTGTGTTCACCTGCAGCTGGAACAGATCCACCTGACACACACACGCGCACAAACGCACATATTTATAAATATTACATAGTAACATTAATTAAACATAAATTGCCACACACCACTAAACCTCTCACACATCATCATGTAATCGTGTGCACTCTCGCCCACGCACTCACCCTTAATATTGTGTTTTTTCACTTGTGTATGTGTGTGTGTGTGTGTGTGTGTGTGTGTGTGTTACCTCTGGGACCTCGACGTCGTGATCAGGAGACTCTCCTCCATCATCGCTGGTTTTCCTCTTCCGCTTGTTGCGCACGCTCTGGATGAAGTTTTTGTGGAAGTCGCAGATGTACAGGTGTCTGACCTGAAATTACACCAAATCAAAACAAACACAGTGTGAGGGTAATAATTCATCACCTCAACATCCACACACTCTTATCACTGTGATTAAAACAGACTGAGGACCAGGGAGTGTGTGTGTGTGTGTGTGTGTATGTGTGTGTGTGTGTGTGTGTGTGCGTGTGTGTAAACTCTGTTCTGAAGATAGTGATAAAGTTACAGCTTTACCTCTGACTGTTACGAAGCACCGACACTGGAGACTCCTTCCATAAACGTTTACTTACTTAAAGAAAACGTCACCACATCGACTCCTTTCAGAACGAGTGCATTCATATAAACCTGGGATTTGTAGCTGCACTACTGTCAGAGCCGCTCTTATAGAAAACTAATCAACACCTTCTCACCTTCTGATGATGTTAGTTCACAGAAAAGAGTCAGAAATTATTCTAACAAACTTCATATAATCACACACAAGCACATACACACACACACACACACGTGCACACACAGAGTACTGTTCCAGATTCATGCACTGTGATGCACTACGTATCTACATATACAGGAGAGATCTGAGACTGAACTCTGTGTGACCTGTTACCTGAAGTGCACTGATTCTCACACACACTCACAAAGAGAGAGGGGGAGATATATATATATATATACAGAGAGAGAGAGAGAGAGATTGAGAGAGAGAGAGAGAGAGAGAGAGAGAAGCACAGAGAGACAGAGACTCACGCTCTTGTCGATGTCCAGTTTGAGTTTTTTCTGAGAGATGCTCTTCTGGATCCTCTTGCTGAAGGAGGCGTTACCGGCGGCCCGGCCGCAGCGCTCTCCTCCCTCCAGCAGACAGCAGCAGCTCTGCGGGAACAGCGGGGTCAGGCCCGGGCCCTCGGGGCTCTCCTCCTCCGTGCTGAACCCGTTCATCATCACACACACACACACACACACACACCGGGCTGAGACAGGAACCGACACCGGAACCGACACCAGCTTCCGGCTCCGAGTCACTCTGTGTCAGTTACAGAGCTGCGCTAACACACACACACACACACACACACACCTGAGGACCTGAAACTAAAGCAGTCAGTGAACCTCGAGCTCCTCGCACAGAGACGTGGAGGTTAAATGAACGCCGTCGGAGTCTAAAGCTCGAAAATGGCGCCGCGAGCTACAGGCGCTGTGGCTGTTTGTGTGTAGCTTAGCATAGCAACAGCAACAGCGGGGAAAACTCCTCACAAAAGTACCGAACTGCCAAAAACAAGCGCGTTTACTCCATAATCTTCGACACACCGTTGTGCAACCCACTCTCCTCCAACCCCGGCGCTGTTAAATCAGTTTATTTGTTAGGAAGAAATAAAAAAAAAAACAAATCCCAGAGTTTATTTAGTGAACATTAAACACGAAGCGACAGCCACCGAGAGCTCGTACAATGCCGCCGAGCACTTCCGGTAACCCAGCCGGAACTTCGTAACGTGCACTGCCATTGGTCGGTTTCGGCTAGAGGCGGGATTTGTTCAGGGTTTATGTGTTTCGATTGGCTGTTGTACTTGTCACTTAGTCCGCTCCACTTCCTGGTTCTTTTCTCGCTGCGCTTTGCTGTGTTTATGAAAAGGACCGGAGCTTCAGTCGAGGGAGCGAAACGTGCGCTGTGTGTTAAAATACAAACATTATTTATATTATATTAAATAATACAACATTCAGACCAAAGCACCGAGGCCTCGGAGTGTGTTAGAGTTATTACTGTCGCACACGGTGTGAAAATCCAGGACAGAAAAAGTTCTGCTGCATTTTAGACAAACAAAGAAAGGCGACTGATGAGTCTGGGGTTTTTCAGCGAGTTTGAAGCGGAACTCGAACTGTTTCAGGTTTAATCCACACTGAAAGCGCACAGAGCCAGTTCCTCACTTACACAAAGATTTACTCACAAATCCTGCAGGAGGGCGCGGGTCTGAGCAGAGTGACCACCAGGGGGCGATCGAGTCACTCACACACACACACACACACACACACACACACACACACACACACACACACACACACACAGCGAACAAAGTGGCCTACATCATCTATTTATTCATTTACTCCGTGTTTTAAAATAAAGTCTCACGTGTGTAAGTAATAAACACGGTGTGTGTGTGTGTGTGTGATGATGAGGAGTTACTGTTCTCACCCTGAAGTTGATTATTTTCCTATAACATGACCCCAAGTGTTTTATTCCTCTTGTACTCAAGCAATCTGACAATGTTTACAAATTTTATTGAATAAACAATGACATGTCTTACTTTTTATCCATTTACAGTTACATTTAACTTTATGGAACGCCCCTGAAACAAGTTAGTTCCTGTTCTCATTTACCCTATAGCAGCTATGAACACTCGTTTCCTCACCAGCCTCTCTTTTCTCTCCCTTTTGATGTTAATAAGCACTTAATTAACACTGGAGACTCCTTCCATAAATGGTAAAAAAAAATCTTACAGAAAATGTATCAATAATTATTTAATCTGTTTATGTGGACAAGTTCCTGTGAATGAATCGTTACTATAGAAACGATAAGCGCATTAACATGAGCTAATAAACCTGAACTAATGTCAGAGCTGCTGTTACAGAGAATTAATCAACACCTTCTGACCAATCAGAATCCAGTGTGAGATGAATGTACAACAAAGCCCGCCCCTTTATATCTAAATGGCTGTCCATGAGGCTCGTCCTTAATATGTTAGTAAAATAAAGACATGAGTGACATCCATATTAAAGACTTTTTTGTGATCATAAGGATTTATCATCGTTACTAAACGCACAGTTAAATCAGAATATTCTTTATCCAGCTGCCTGCAGTAGCACATTTCTACCATATGCCCCAAAAGTTACTAACTGCTGCTTTAACTAGCTTAAAAAAAAAAAAGAAAACACACAATTTCGATATCAGATTTTATACCTGACCCTGAGAGACACACAAAACATTTATTTTATATTTTTAATTACAGTGTTGTAATTATATTTCCATATTCAGTACTGAAATAAATTTACATTTTCTGTAGAAAAATACATCATTTCCTCTGGGATTCGCTACACATTAAAATTTCAGCTTCTTCCCCCCATTGCTGTTGGCTTTAAAAATCATCTCACATTTCTGTAAAGGTTAAAAATAGAAATATACAAAATAGAATTTTTATCAAACTGTTAATTCAATAAGTTCATCAAGTTGCCCTTCTCCCTGGCAGGAACACCGTTACAGAGCGAGTGCACTAACACCGGATTCTAGCATTTAGGACAAAACCCAACTTTAAGTCCAGCAACTAAATTAAACAACCATTTGTATCCATATGATAAATTTAAACTTGATTCCATAATAGAATTTTAAATTGTATGCATCAGATTTAAACAGAACAAAATCCAGCAAAGTGATTAATAAAGAAGAAACATTGTGTAATAAACTGTTAATAACAGACAGAAGAAAGAAAAAAAAACTGAAATATGCAGGAAAGTGCAAATATGCATCTTCATAATGATTCGTGATGCCAGATCACTACCACACACACTCACACACACTCTCACACACTCTCACACACTCTCACACACTCTCACACACACACACACATACATACACTCACACACTCACAGACACTCTCTCACACACACACACACACTCAAACACGCACACACGCGCACACACACACACACTCTCACACACACACTCACACACGCACTCACACGCACACACACTCACACACTCACACACTCACACACACACTCACTCACACACACACACACACACACACACACACACACACACACACACACACACACACTCACTCACACACACACACACACACACACACACACACACACACACACACACACACACACACACTCACACACACAGTCAGGATGCAGGATCAGGGTCACGGTGGACAGAACGCTCACTCCGACCGAGGAACACGTTTCTGATTAACTCTGAGTAGTTTTAAATCGAATATTGTGATGATATCGTGAACTGTGATGTCATGTGATCTGTTATCATCACTTGCAGGTTTCATAGAGTCACGTTAACTACGTGTGATATACGGATCAAAATCACACACGCCTCACACACAGCCGGTGTTCCTCTAACGCAGCAAACAAAATCAAATGTAAATAATATCCCTGTTTCAGGTCGTATCAGAATATCAGCTCATATTACAAATAATATTTACACTTCAGTCGTGTTATAATGATAATGTGTTGCATTTTTAATGTCTAATTCTTTATCCTATATTTTAAGTTGAACTCATCCTTCAGCCTGCGTTCATCACCAACTGGGTTCAACTGTGAGTCAGTGAATCGACTCCTTGAACTCGGAGCTTAGATAATAACAAGCAGAATATATGAGAATAAAACGAGCTTCTGATTCATTTCTTCCTTTTCTTTATGGTGGAAAAACAGATCCTGTACGACTCGGAGTGTAAACTGGAAAAGTGCTCTAATCAGTAAGGCCAGCGTTCACTCGCTCCGTTCCACAGCGAAAAGAACGGTTTAACATTCTCGCACATCAAGGCACTGAGCTCAGCTTCAAGTTTAACAGCACGAGCTTTTAGCATCACAACGTCGGCTCAGAAACACATCTGGAAGGAGAAAAGTCAACATACAGAATCTGCATTTTTGCAATTTTTGTGATTTTCAGTTTGCATTTCCTCCAGCGAACAGCTCCGCTCCACCGAACACGCTGACGCTTTAGTTTTGTAAGATTTTATTCTCCAAACTCTTTTAAGATTAATGTGACATCACATCCAGTCACAGTGAGAGATCTCACTCCAGATCAGGATCTCATAAACCTCCCGCGAGAAAACTCCCACATCAACAAATCCAGAATATAAAATCCCAATCCTGAAGATCCAGATGTTAAAACCGGATTCCTTTACAGAATCCAAGTGCTCCAATCCGCATCCCAAAAAACCTGCTTCTGTCCGGAATCTGAAACTAATCCACATGTGCAGAAAAGCAGCCAGTAAACCTGCAGATGTTCCAGAGGCGAGGTTCTCACAGCGCAGGCAGGTTCTTGTTGAACTGCTCCAGAACAGTGATGTTGACGTTCTCGAATCTCCACTGCTGACTCGGAGACGTCGGATCACACGAGTTCATGAAAATCCGTTTATTAGCCGAGTCGCTGTCCACACAGCTGTTACTGACCGGGTGGAAGAGAGTGTAGTCCTGAACACACACACGCACACACACACGCGCACACACACACACACACACACACACACACACACACACACACACACACATGTGCACACAAACAGGAAAAGGAATGAGAACTCTTCAATTCAATGTTATTTGTGGAGAGCTTTTAACAGTGAACACTGTCACAAATCAGCTTTACAGAATACATTTAAAACTTATCTCACGATAAGTTTTGTGTGTGTGTGTGTGTGTGTGTGTGTGTGTGTGTGTGTGTGTGTATGTGTGTGTGTGGTGTGTGCTTAGTGTGTGTGTAGTGTGTGTGTAGTGTGTTGTACCTTCCTGTATCTCCACAGCTGGTTGCCCTTCATGCCGTGACAGTCGTACAGCGTGACGGGGCTGCTGTGTGAAACGGCGTCTAAACACACTTTCTTCGTGTGTAGAGGATCTCCAACCCTGATGTCCTCCCTCCACCCGAATGTAAAAACCTACACACACCCACACACACACACACACACACACACACACACACACACACACACACACACAAAACTTATCGTGAGAGTGTAATAATTATTAGCTGTGATGTGATATATAGCGATATTTAACACACACTCGTCGCATCATGGATGCTTCATAATACTGTCTCTTTCCCTTCAGAAGGAGTGTCCCTAAGTAGGGAGCATGTTTTAAACAAAGTCTGTCATATTGGGACAGAGCAGAAGTGGGCAGTGGGCTGTGACGGCAGCGCTGTTCATCATGAGTGTGTGAGAAACATGTCGGACAGGAAGTGGAGAGGAAGTGGACAGGAAGTGAAATTGTCACCTGTGCGTGATTCCACAGCGCCTCCCCTCGACCTTTTACACACGGCTCCAGTCCAAGAGGCGAGCCGGACAACAAGTGTTTACTCTCCATACACAGCCCACTGCCCACATTACGCAGCTGTAACACACACACACACACACACACACACACACACACACACACACACACACACACCCCTGATAGAGCAGCAGCTCAGCAAGTTAAACAGCAAGTCATAGAGCAGCAGCTGGAGGCTCCACAGAGGGGTAATAGTGCTCTGTGTGTGTGTGAGAGAGTGTGAGAGTGTGTGTGTGTGTGTGTGTGTGTGTGCGAGAGAGAGAGAGAGAGAGAGAGAGAGAGAGAGAGAGAGAGTGTGTGTGTGTGTGTGTGTGTGTGTGTGTGTGTG
>JAKKZN010000015.1:22456896-22469396 GCA_033441825.1 Pangasius elongatus | reverse complement strand
GTTCTGTGCAATACGATCTGAAAACAGCACACAGAAGGACCGGGTCATTTACACCTCAGCAGTTACACACACAAACACACGCACACACTCACCCACACGCACACACTCACCCACACACCCGCGTGCGCATGCGCACACTCACCCACACACATGCACCAAGCTTGAGTCTTCACACACAGTGCAGAGCTGAACAGGGTAGTATGTGTCTGTAATGAGAATGTAGTGGGTGTATAGTGTGTGTGTAGGTGTGTGTGTGTGTATGAGTGTGATGAGTTTGTGTGTGTGTGTGTGTATGTGTGTGTTACCCAGCAGCGGAGGGAGCCAGTTGACGTTAGCCTCACAGTGCGAGTCGAGGAAGGTGATGACCTGTCCCGTAGCGAGCGATGCCCCCAGCATTCTGGTCCTGATCAGACCCTCACGCTTCTGAGTGCGAACGATGCGCACCTTCGGCAGCCGCGCCATGTACTCCTCCAACGGGGCCTTCAGGTGCTCTGCCCGGTGAGAACACACAGGTCAGAGGTCACATTAGGGCTCAGAAGGGTTCAGGACTGTAGGACATATTAGACACAGAGGTATGTGTGTGTGTGTGTGTGTGTGTGTGTACGTACTGCGGTCACTGAAGTCGTCTACGAGGATGATCTCTGTGATGAGGTGAGGGGGAGAGCGGTTCAGAACGCTGTGTACGGTGCGCAGTAACGAACTCCAGCCCTCGTTATGGAATGGAATAATGATGCTGGTGTTGGGAAGATTCTCAGTATACAGCTTGTGTTTACAGCTACACACACACACACACACACACACATTAATCTCATAGCTCTAGTGTAAAACCTGAAACTGTAGTGGGCGTGTCAGTCAGAGTGGAGTGGGTGTGTCTCAGAGTGGAGTGGGTGTGTCTCAGAGTGGAGTGGGTGTGTCTCAGAGTGGAGTGGGCGTGTATAAGTGGGAGGTGGGCGTGTCCCCTCACTTTGGGTGGCGGATGTCAGGCAGTGATCTGTTGAGTGAGATTCTGTCGCTGACGTAAATGTTGAAGCCGTTCTCTCTGTAAGCCTGATCCACTCGGTCAGCGTCGGTCAGCGGGAACGGTTTACCCTGCTCTCCATTTCCTTTAAACACACACACACACACACACACACACACGTTCTATGCATTAACCTACACACTGTACACAACGTTAATCGCTCACATTATTATTCTGTTATGCTATTAATAATCACAACTGTTTCTACATCATTAACATCAACCAATCACACCCAAGCTTTCAACTATTATAAACAACTGACACAAAGTGTCTGTCCATCTGTCTGTTCTGACACATCCAGGACCCGAGGCTTCCTTTAAACAATCATATAAAGAGGAGCTTGATGTTCGAGGATTGAATCTATCTTACAATAGAATATAGCGTAGCATAAAGCTGTGTGTCGTCTGTGTACTGATGGAAACAGTCAGTCACTGAACTTCATAGGACAAAGTACAACACATAGATGGGCAATTACCAAGCAGTGTGTGCGTGTGTGTGTGTGTGTGTGTGTGTGTGTGTGTGTGTGTGTGTGTGTGTGTGCGTGCGTAGTGACCTGTTCGTGCTGCGTCTTTCTTTATGGCCTCGTGGTCGTGCCAGTCTTTCCTCCTCTGACTGTCCACTCTGTCTGCAGGCTTCAGCCTCCTGAGTACTCCCTACACACACACACACACACACACACACACACACACACACAGAGTAAACACTACATGTATGCAACACAAACACATCCTATACCAAAAAAAGCTTACATTAAAAACCAGACACTACTGCAGCCAGATGATATGATAAATACATCACATCCTGATACTGTAATGAGCTCCACTCTTCTGGGAAGCTTTCCACTAGATGTTGGAGCGTGGCTACAAGAGCATTAGTGAGGTCAGGTGCTGATGTTGGGTAAGGAGTCTCCAGTTCTAGTTCATCCCAAAGGTGTTCAGTGGGGTTGTTCATTGTTCTTCCCCAAACTGCAGCCACGAAGTCAGAAGTCTTTGTATGCTGTAGCACTAACATTAACACTCCACTCCACTGTGCACAGGGAGGCGTGTGTGCAGGAAGATGTTTTTGCTAAAGGAGCTATGAAGACCCTGACTGGCTCCTGTCCTTATCACACAAGCCTCACGTCAGGTTACAGCACACACAGGCTAGCTTCCACAAGCTGATGCCAAATACAGATCCATTATGTCTATAGAATAAATTAATTAACACTGAAACTGAAGGAAAATAAAAAGTAAACAAAACAGTAATATTTTATAACTCAAAAAATTCAGAACAAAACCTTTTAACATTAAATCAGCTGCTTCTGGTCAGTTTCTTCTTGTTGTTATAGAGAATAAGTATTAGATCAGACTCTCAGTCAGCCAATCAGATCACTCTGTCACGTGTAAACTTTATCAGGAGCATCAGGAACACTGAGCGCGCGCCACAGGTGTGTCTGCACAGGTGTGTGCTAGTGGATGACGTGTACATCTCTGACACGTGTACACACACACACACACACACACACACACACACACACACACACACACATACTACAGAAGGCAGAGCTGCAGTGTGTGAAGTGTTCAGATATATGTGCTCAGGTAACACACCTGTGTGTGCGAGTGCTCCGTGTTTCCGGTGCTGGAGTTCCTCAGAGCGCCGCTGTGGAGGAAAAGCAGCGCGGCGATGATCAACACCACAACCTGCAGCAACCTCTTCTCTCTCCGCCTCATCCTGCCCCGCGGACACGGCTCTCTCTCTCTCTCACACACACACACACACACACACACTGCACAACACAACACAACACAACACAGCGGATAAACTCACAACTCCAACTTCCTCACACACTCACACTCACTCTGCGTTCCTGAGCGGTTACTTCCGCCTCGGCGGAGCGGACCATCTCCCTCAGCGGCGGGGGAGCCCGGCTCCTGCAGCAAATCCACACAGACACGGCTTTCAGAGAGCGCGTTGAATCAGCAGCCACTCCGCTCAGCGAACCCGTTACGCAGAGAAGTGAAAGTAACTATAATGTTTTACATGCGTGGACCTGAGTTTGAAATCCAACATTAAAAGACTAAATGAGTTTTGTGACCCCTCGCGTTGGTGAAAATGGTACCGCTCATAAAGTTGGGACTGAACTGGTTAACAGGTTATCTCCTTACTTTTCCACTAAACAAATACATACTACTACTATTACTACCACCACCACTAATAATAATAATAATAATAATAATAATAATTTTTCTAGACAATGAGTAATAGATTTGTTATGGTGTGTGTATTGTGCTGAAATTATTATATATATATATATCTCTAATGGTGGTGTTAGTGGTGGTGTTAGTGGTGGTGGTGTTAGTGGTGGTGTTGATGTTGGTGGTGTTAGTGGTGTTAGTGGTGGTGTTAGTGGTGGTGGTGTTGATGTTGGTGGTGTTAGTGGTGTTAGTGGTGGTGTTAGTGGTGGTGGTGTTGATGTTGGTGGTGTTAGTGGTTTTACTGGTGTTGTTTTTGATGTATACCACTCTCTCACAGTGAGCAGTGTTTAATCATCTAAAGTCCTGATTATAAATGATTTATTACTTCTTTACATTGTGACTGATGATAAAACAGTGATAAGAGAAGAGCTGACAGAGCGAAGATCACCTCCACCTGCCTGACTCTCCTCACACTTCACAGGAACTACCACCATGTTTTTACAAACTGCAGCACCAAAGTGACTGTCACTGAGTTAAAGTGCCTGGTTGGGAAACACCCAGTTTAAAAACATCATAAAAAGACACATGTTATATAAAGGAAGTAGAGATATAAAAATAATAAAAGTCTTTTTGCTGGACATCGGGACTGTTCTGTGTTTTTATCACCTGGTGGTGAAAGCTGGAACTGCATCAGGAACATTTACGTTTCTTCCTATTCGTCTAGTCTGAATCTGTTCATCTCTGTGTTTATATCTTTCTGTAAATATCACATCTGAGACTCCATTTATACTGTGTGTCTATAATCAAATATTTAAACATAAAAATTTGACCTTTGCAGTTGGACGTGTGTGTAACTGGTTTAGGGAATGACAGAGAGAGAGAAACGCATTTCAGTTTCAGCTCAAGGAGTTGCACAGTCATTGTGTGAAAGTTTAATTCTGAGTGCGCGCGCACACACACACACACACACACACACACACACACACCACTGTCCAGTTGAGCAACATCCCAAACTGAGTTCATACATAATCACACACAAATACTGAAAAGCCATAAAATGTACGTTCAGAACTGTTCAGAAGGAGCTCTTCATTTCTCTGACTGCAGATTAAAACTGTTCCTTCATCCAGGTGAAGTGTTGGAATAAATTTCACTGCACACAGACTTCACACACTCTCTCTCTTTCTTTTCTTTGCTTTCTTTAAAAAAAAAAAAAAAAAAAAAAAAAAAAAAAAAAGAAAAGCCTGCATCACTTTCTCGTCTCTCGGCTCGGGGCGTCTTGTTCACTGTGTTCCTCCTCCTGATGTTCGATAGCTGCTGGACCTCCACACTCCACTTCATCCACAGCCGTGGTGCAGGTGAGGATGAGTGGAGGCAGAGGCACGCTCCTCGCCAGCTCCTCCATCTGCTTGGCCAGCTCCAGAGTTTTAAACTGCGTGACTTTCGCGAGCTCCAGGGTTTTAGCGGATGTGACGATGGGGATGCGCTTGGCGATTTCCAGAGCTTTCTGCAGTTTCTCTGCTCCGTCGGTGCGGAAAAAGTCGTTGATGGCGCGTTCAGTTTTGCGCAGGTGTGTGTTGATCATGCACAGACGGGTCATGTTGAGGATGATGGTGATGGTGAAGGCGATGAAGCACACGATGATGTAGTAAAGCCCCAATCCGCTGTACGTGTAGCTCACTCTCAGCGTCACAGTGAAGTTGGAGATGCCCTCTGAGCTCAGGGAGATGCACGTGTACCGGCCACGATCCTCGAACGAAACGCTGGTGATGTTCAGCGTGTCTTTATCCACTGTGACCCGTTCCCCTCCTGCACACCACAAAACATCAGCGTTTAATCACTGAAGTAACAAACATCTGCACAGTGCACACACCCAGAGACTGTCCTCACAGAAACGCCCTCGGAGTGTCCACTTCCCCTGGTGATGGGACCAAAAAAGTGAAATCTGTCCCGGGTTTAGTCTCCACGCCTGTCCTGGTCTCGGGTTTAGTCCCTGTGTCTTTCTAAGGTTTAGTCCCTACATGTGTTTTGGCCTCGGGTTTAGTCCCTGTGCCTGTTTTGGGTTTAGACCCTGCGTTTGTCCTGGTCTCGGGTTTAGTCCCTGTGCCACTCTCAGTTTTAGTCTACAGAAAAAAGGATTTTCCATTGGCTCTGTACTTTAATTCAACACCGTGCTTCATCAGTTTATATGAAGCATAAGCATGAGGTTTTGATTAAACTGGAGTCTAAATTATATATTTGTGAGAAATTCAGTTCCAGTGAAATAAGCCTACATTATATCTGACTCTGACATCTCTGAAGGTTTTCCTCTTGCGCGGTTAAAGCTGTGTGTGATATCCGGACGCTGTGAAAGGTTACAGTGCTGGAGGCCTCACCGCTCAGGACGCGTCCCTCAGAGTCGAACCACTCGATGTGCTCATGAAGCTCGCTCGCGTTACACCGGAGCACTACGCTCGCGCCCTCCCTCACAGTGATGACCCCCAGAGAGGGCAGCTCGGACAGCCCCTTCACACTCTCCCCGACTCGGACACACACCAGCACGCAGAACACACTGAGCAACAACACCTGCTTCATTCTGAAACAGAAACAACACACACGTGAAGAAAGTTTAAACAAACAACCCAGAGTCTAAATTTAACAAGAGCTGCGTTATCTATCTATATCTATATCTAACACACACATTATTACCTCTGATTCAGTAAAATCTGATCCGTGTGTAAGAGTTGTTTACCTGGAGACAGAATCACACTCACTTCCGGGTTTGAGGCTGTACAGGTGTGTGACCAGTTTTACCTGTCCGGCGGCGCACGCGCGCATTTCAGATACCATAACGGAGGCGTGGCTACCGGAAATCACGTATTTTAGTGTTAAATACTATAAATATATACACAATAAACACTGCTAGAAAATGAAATTGCAGTTTTTATTTTTCAAAAAGAGGCGGAAATACCGTGTGTTTAATTTTATAACATTTTAATTCAATTTTTATTATATTTTTATAACGTTTTACAAAGTCTTGTTCTGTTCTGCTCAAACGCGTAGAATTTAGAATTTAATAATAATAATAATAATAATAATAATGATAATAATAATAATAAACATTTCCTTCATAGGACATACAGGAATAAAGGTGAGTAAAATTGTGTGTGAGCGCTAACGTGTGTATCCTCTGCGGTGAAAAGTGTTTTTATACCCAAAATGTTTATTTTTATTTTTCATTTATACAGTTTTACACACAAATATGTTGAAATTTTTAGCGGTTTATTTTTACGAGCTAAAGGTCGCGCGGTGTGGTGGCGGTACTGACACACACACACACTCTCACTGCACAGAAGCAGAATAAATAATTACAGTATAATTAATAATTTCTTCTGCTTTGTCAGTTTGTTCACTGATGAATGTTTAACTGTTGTATTAATTTATATTTTCAGATGTTTGCATATTTATTTGTGTAAAGCTGCTTTGTGACTCTGTCCGTAGTTAAAAGCTCTACAGATGAAACCGAAATGAACTGAGCTGTAAAGCGCTTTGGGTTGCAGCGTCCGGACGGTGCTGATGTCCGGGTCCGGATGGTGCTGATGTTCGGGTCCGGATGGTGCTGATGTCCGGGTCCGGATGGTGGTGATGTCCGGGTCCGGATGGTGCTGATGTTCGGGTCCGGACGGTGCTGATGTCCGGGTCCGGACGGTGGTGATGTTCGGGTCCGGACGGTGCTGATGTCCGGGTCCGGACGGTGGTGATGTCCGGGTCCGGACGGTGGTGATGTCCGGGTCCGGATGATGGTGATGTTCGGGTCCGGATGGTGCTGATGTTCGGGTCCGGACGGTGCTGATGTTCGGGTCCGGATGGTGCTGATGTTCGGGTCCGGATGGTGCTGATGTCCGGGTCCGGATGTTTAAACACAGGAATAAATGTGTAAATGAATTAATTTTTCTGATAAAATGTTTTTCTCTACCTATTACAGACACTATGTTCAGCAGCACTCTGAGAGTAATAAAGAGAAATAAAAATGTTCGTGTTTCTGGACTGATTTCTAACTGGATTGTTTACATCTTCATCGCTGAGAAGAGACGGATACTGTTAATATAAACAGAATGAAATGCACAGATTTCAGTCTACAGCAAAGCTGCTTTCTTCATATCTGTGTGTGTGTGTGTGTGTGTGTGTGCGTGTGTGTGTGTGTGTGTGTGTGTGTGACTGAACACAGTGCTGTGAGAGATAAAGGTCAGGTTTAACATTGACATTAAGTGTAATAGCTGGTGTAGAGCGTGTGTAACTCTCACACCTGAGAGCAAAGTTTCATTTAGCTCAGAAAAAACAAAAACACAAACTGTGGATGAACTGTTTTATTAATGTTTGATTTTGTTCACCTGTCCTGATGCAGAGTGTTCAGGTCTGAGTGTTGAGAGCGTTGAGAGGAGTGTGAGAGTGACAGCATGCCTCGGGTCCTGCACAAGCGCTTTACTGAAATTCCTCTGCCACGGATTTGAGACTTTAAGAGTCAGATTTGAACAGGATTACAGACTGAAAGTGCAACGTCCACAGTGCAGAATCTCACCCACTGTAACACGCACCTTTCATTTAACATGTTCAGTTTTTTTCATTTTGACACTGAACCAGCTGCAGCGTCGTTTTATTTTATTTCAGATAAACAGCAGATGTTCCTCTCCAGGGAGCGAGATGTGACCGGCCTTTTTTGACAACCATTAACCCCGAAAATTAATCATTGCAGGGGTTGTAGTTTATTTGTGTTTGAGCAATGTCAGAACACAGGGTGCGAGACTTTACGAGGTGTTAACAAGAAGAGGACGACGACGTGGGACAGATCAGGACTGAAAGAGAAGAAAACATGGGTTTTGCAGATCTTCTAGAAGAAGTCGGTGGACTCGGACGCTTTCAGCTGATCCACATCACGCTGCTGTCCATCCCGGGCCTCCTGATGGCCAGTCAGAATTTACTCAACAACTTCACGGCAGGAATCCCGTCGCATCGCTGCACCATTCCCAACCTGACGTCCGCCATGAACCTGTCCGTGTCTGAAGAAGACGAGATCTCTCTGCTCAGAGCCTTCATTCCTGAGGCCGAGTCTCAGCTCTCAAAATGCAGCAGGTACGTTCAGCCCCAGTGGCACCTGAGCGGACGAAATCACACTCACTCTGGGAATCTGAATCTGACTGAAGTGCAGACAGAGAGCTGCGTGGACGGATGGACTTACAAGAGGACGGAGTTTATCTCCACGATCGTGTCTGAGGTGTGTGGGCCCGTCGATTAGACTTCTCATTAACCCTTAAAAAGCTCAGGTTGTTATGGAGAAACTGTGAAAGTGCGAATCTGTACACACACAGTTTAAAGAGTTAAAACTAACAGAAAGGTGTGAGGAGTTCAACGCTCCGAGGTTGTTGTTTTTTCTGTAGTACAGTATACGGCATGTTATTTTGTAATGTTTTTAAACAGAGAGGTTTTTTTTCTTGTGTCTTTGTGCTCTTCTGTATTGCTTGTAATATAAAACTCAACGTCTGCTTGGTTCCTGATGTTTCTATAAACCAGAAAACGAATGAAGATCAAACAGTAGTGTGGCTGTGAGCAGGAGCTCAGGCTGCGGATGAAGCTCTGTGTTTAGGGTCACGAGCTTTGTGTAGTGACCAAAACAATAAAATCGCTTCCTCACTCTGAGCACAAAACTGCCCTGGGGTCAAAGGTCATGGGGTCACATCAACGTGTTTGCTCACATTGTTCTTATCTCGTTATGGTGAAGAATTCTGTGCTGTTCTGCATCCTCTGTAGAACGTCATGCCTTTAGACGCAATTTTAAGATTTATTGAGTTTTATATTAACAGAACGCCGCTTCACCACGGCTCTGATACGTAACTCATACAGTGTTTAATAATCAGCAGCTGATGGTGTTTAAACTGGAGGAAAGTGTGTGTGTGCGCGTGTGTGTGTGTGTGTGTGTGTGAGAGAGAGAGAACACAGTGAAAATAAGCGTGTGTGTGTGTGTGTGTGTGTGTGTGTGAGAAAGAGAGAGAGAAAACAGTGAAAATATGCGCGTGTGTGTGTGTGTGTGTGTGTGAGAGAGAGAGAGAGAGAGAGAAAACAGTGAAAATGTGTGTGTGTGTGTGTGAGAGAGAGAGAGAGAGAGAGAGAGAACACAGTGAAAATGTGTGTGTGTGTGTGTGTGTGTGTGTGTGAGAGAGAGAGAGAGACAGAGAGAGAGAGAACACAGTGAAAATGTGTGTGTGTGTGTGTGTGTGTGTGTTCCCTCAGTGGGATCTGGTGTGCACTCTCCGGCCACTCAAACAGATGAGTCAGACCATCTACATGGGCGGAGTTCTCACAGGTGCCATTATTTTCGGAGGGCTCTCAGACAGGTGAGTAAAGTCTCAGGTGAGATTCTCGGTGTTCCTCTCATGTTCTTCTCATGTTCTTCTCATGTTCCTCTCATGTTCCTCTTCACCTGAAGGTTTGGGAGGAAGGTGTTACTCACCTGGTCGTATTTTCAGTTGGCTGTATTGGGGACCTTCACTGCTTTTTCTCCATCGTACCTGGCCTACTGTACCTTCCGCTTCCTCACGGGCATGGCTGTGTCAGGGGTCATCCTCAACACCGTGTCCCTCAGTGAGTAATGCTTACTCTTCATCATCATCATCAGCAGCAGCAGCAGCAGCAGCAGCAGCAGCAGTGAGACCAGCTGAAGCAGACGTTTATGTCAGATGTTTGCTTTTCCAGCTGGACCTCACGTCGCTCAGTTATATAAGACTGTTTCACAGTGATGGTCATCAGGTTCACTCCACACTGCTGCTGAATTCTGCATTCTGATTGGTCGTCAGGTGTTGACTAATTTTCTATAACAGCAGCTCTGGCAGTAGTGCAGCTGGGAGGCTCAGATTTCAGGATCGGGGTATGATGGGGCACAGAACCTGCGCTCCTACCTTAGTCTTGACCTCCAACACACACAGAGCAGATTTGGAAAAAAGAATCAAAGGAAATTGAATTTTACACCCCAAAACTCCACAAGAGCTAACCACCTGGAGATACCTTCAGGGAGAAAAAGGCTTTGGACTGATTTCGAGGCACATACATTTGTTCCGTCTGAGTTTGCCGTTTCCGTTAATAAGATGGAGACGCACTCTCTGTAGCACTGAGAGACCTTTAGCACATGATAAAAGAACAATTTATAAAGAAATCACTTTTTATAAAACCTGACTGCTTTGCTTCTGACCTCTGAGGAGACAACATCTGCACTGAAGTGTTCTATAATCTGAAAAGTAAACAGTATAACTCATTTCTCACAGATTCTCATTGTGCCTTGTGTGTGTGTGTGTGTGTGTGTGTGTGTGTGTGTGTAGAGGTGGAATGGATCCCCACGAAGGCCCGCACCCTGGTGGGTTCCCTCTCCTCCTTGTTCTTCACCTTTGGTCAGATGATTCTGGCAGGAATAGCATACAGTCTGAAGGACTGGAGGAAACTGCACGTAGCCGTCTGCTCCCCCTTTTTCATCATGTTCCTCTACAGCTGGTGAAGCTGAATTCAGAAAGCTAAACCTTCAGGGAAAAGTTCCTTTACTGTAGGTTTTTGGTGTTGAGGCTGCAGATGGGTATCCAGCTCGTTTTAAGTTTGTGTGTATGTGATGTTCAGGTGGTTCGCGGAGTCGGCGCGATGGTTGGTGTTGAACGGCCGCTCGGGTGAAGCGCTGCAGCAGCTCCACCGTGTGGCCAGGATCAACGGCAAACATGAAGCGGTGGAGAAAATCACACTGGAGGTCTGGAAGATATTTACACCGTGTGAATACAATCCTGTACACACTTCCTGTTCACATTAATATCACGCTCATGGGGCAGACAGCGAGTTTACCCCTTGTTTCCTCTGCCGAAGGACACGATACGAGCCGCAGAGTAAAATCATCTCTGCTGATCTGAATACTGATGTACTGACAGCTAGCTAACGTTTACACGCTACATAACTAGCTGCATGTGGTGTGAAATGCAGATAACAGGGTGAGATTGAGTCGTATACTGGAGGGTATAAACAGGTCTGATAAAATGGATAAAATGTATTAAAGTGTGTGTGTGTGTGTGTGTGTGTGTAGGTGCTGCAGTCACACATGCAGAAAGAACTTCAGTCCAGTAAGACGGTGTTCACGGTGTACGACCTGCTGCGCACTCCCATCATGAGGAGGATCTCCCTGTGCCTCATAGCCGTCTGGTACAAACACATACAAAATATTTCTCAATGTTTTATTATAATTTCATGACACACTGCTCCTGTAAACAAGAGGAAGGTGGGCGGAGTCAGTTCACACGTTATTATGACATCATGAGCCGGCAGTTGCAATATGAATTCTCCATCCTGTGTGTTTCTATGGGAACGATTCACACTTCAATCCGAAATAAAAAATATAAAGTTTATAAGAAATAGTTTATTTAAAAAATCCTCACCTTGTGTGTAATCTCGCTGTTCTCCTGTTCTCCAGGTTTTCCACCAGTTTTGCGTATTATGGTCTGGCTATGGACCTGCAGAAGTTCGGCGTGAACATCTACCTGATGCAGGTAATATTCGGGGTGGTGGATTTTCCCGCTAAACTGGTGGCTCTGGTCATGTTGAGCTTTTTGGGTCGGCGTTTAACTCAGGGCACGTGTCTGCTCGCATCCGCCTCCGTCATCTTCACCAACATCTTCATCCCTAAAGGTGAGCTTATTTTTCACCTTACTGCAGGGAGCAATTCACAGAGAAATCCATTTATAACAAGAACAAAGAGAAACAATAAAATTCTCCAACACGCAGACATGCAGGTCTTGAGGACGGCGCTGGCTGTGCTGGGGAAAGGGTTCACCTCTGCGTCCTTCACCTGCGTGTACCTGTTCACTGGAGAACTTTATCCTACAGTCATCAGGTCAGACTCCACCGACACACTCGCTAATTAACCAGCAAAACACTGAGTGTGGCGCTGTCATTGATCATCTCCCTCTAACAGCACGTCCCTGAGGGTTTTATTCCTCTTACACCACAGCAACTATTACAATTTTTATATGTTTTTATTTGTATAGCGCTTTATGCAATGAACATCGTCTCAAAGCAGCTTTATAGAACATAAGAAACAAAAAACATACAAACAGAAACAAAAACATGCAACAGCCCTAGACGTTAGACAAAATGATCCCTAGTGAGCGAGCCTGAGGCGACTGAGGCGAGGAAAAACTCCCTGAGATGATACGAGGAAGAAACGTTGACAGGAACCAGACTCTAAAGGGAACCCATCCTCATCTGGGTGACGCTGGAGAGTGTGATAGAACAATGTCCTTTCTGCA
>JAKKZN010000015.1:22433206-22438610 GCA_033441825.1 Pangasius elongatus | reverse complement strand
ACACACACACACACACACACACACACACACACACACACACACACACACACACACACACACACACACAGTGTGTTTCTATTATTATAACTGTGTGTGTGTGTGTGTGTGTGTGTGTAGGATTAGAGGAGCTGCATGGCAGGCTGGATGATGAGCGCTTCCTCTTTTCTCAGGAGACCCAGTCAGCTGCATGTGATGTTCTCGACCTGAGAGAGGTCATCTCTGTGTTCAATCAGTCTGCAGGGTAAGAACTGCGTGTGTGTGTGTGTGTGTGTGTGTGTGTGTGGTAACGCTTTACACTCCCTTTGGTTGGAACAGCAGAGCAAAATGGCAAATGACTTGGAGAAGTCAGAGTAGGGCTTCATCCCAAATGCTACAGAACACACATTCTGTTCTAGTAAGATATTCATATTGTGTGTGTGTGTGTGTTTGTGTTTGTGTGTGTGTGTGTGCGTTATAGTCAAACGCATGAGTTTGAGATTCTGACACTCACAGACAACCTCACCTGCATTGCGGACACACAAGACCAGCTGCTCAATCACATGCTGCACATTATCAAGGTAACACACACACACACACACACACACACACACACACACACACACACACACAGAGTTGTATTACTGATGACCCCCCATCCCCCCCACACCCCCAGGTGGTGATGCCCGGCCCCCTGTTGGAGGAGGAGCTTGGTGGGGTGATGGGCGTGTCCCGGCTGTCTCTGAGAGAGGGAAGTGGACTTCAGCATGCTGAGGTTTGGGCGACAATCCGACCGGGAGAAATCTTAATATATCCCTCACACACACACACACCCCCGACCCGCATCCTCCTCAACCAACACACACGCTGCAGTGAGTATAAACACACACACACACACAATGTAAAACTAAAGCTGATGATGTCATAATGTCGTAGCCATAATAATAATATCCCACTCACTTCGCCCATCTCATCATCCACCCCGTGTTAGGGTGTAGTCCTGGAGGAGCGCTGTTGCGTTTCACTGTGTACTAACCAGCTGTATATGGCTGAAATGACAATAAAGCCACTTGACTTGACTTGTACAGGTGTGTGTTCAGGTGTGTGTTTATCGGAGAACACAGTGGAGGTGACTGCAGCAGAGAAGTGAGTGTTCTTCTAATGGAAGTGTGTTTCTAATTTGCATATTCATATTTAATTTGCATATTCATATATCTTCTCCTCCCATCAGGACAGTGTATCTTCAGTTCGAGAGCAAGGACAGCTGCAGCAAATTTTACAGTCTGCTCTCCAGCGCCACCTCCAGCGACAGGAAGTCACATCATCACTCCCTGTACACACTTCCTGCGGGCGTTAGCAGGAGTGTTCCCCCTGAAGTGCAGCGCTGCATCGCTCACATCACACTGTACGGTGAGAAAATCAATAAACCAATAATACAGGTATTAAAATCTCTCATACGATTACACCACCCGAGGAACCTGAGATGACTTCACTTCCTGTTCCAGTGTCAGGAGCTTTTAGGGGCGGAGCATGATTGCTGAAATCAGCAGACATTAAATGCAGAAAATTAATCCCGTCCAAAGTGCTTCATTTTACCTAAAAATATATAAATGGGTGAATATGGTCACATGAAGAAATTCTGGTCTCTGATTGGTCAAATGGATAAACTTTTATAAATAAAATTTGAGTGACAAAAAAGAAGAAGAAAAAGGAGGAGAATTCAGAAGCAGCTACGAGGTTTGTGTGTGTGTGTGTGTGTTTTAGGCCTGAAGGTGGAGGGTCTGTACCGCTGCTGTGGGTCGGTCGTTAAGATTGCGGAGCTGGTGGAGAAACTGCGCGAGGCTCCGGACAACGTCGTTTTGGAGACAAATGAAGTTTGTGTACAGGAAGTAGCAGGAGTGCTGAAGCACTTCCTCCGCAACTCAACTCTACTCATCCCACCATCTGAGAGAGAGAGCTGGGTCAAAGCGGCAGGTAGCACACACACACACACACACACACACACACACACACAGGCACACACAGGCACACATGCGTGCACACTCGCAGTCTCGCGCACATGTGCACCTGAGGCTCTAATTTACTCAGATTCAGTTACTGAGACTAAAATATCAAAAGTCAAAAATATCCACTGCACAGCAGGTAAACTTTATAATGTTGTGATGTCATAGTGATGTCAGTGCTGTTATGATGTCATAACATTTCACTCACCATGTGCTGAAGAGCTGCAGTAATTGTAACACACCACCCCAACAGAACTGATGTGTGTGTATGAGATGGTAAATGTGCGTGTGTGTGTGTTTCAGCTCACACTGATGTCACTAACAGACTGCAGGAGTATCGCAGACTGGTGAAACTTCTTCCTCCTGACAACAGGGCCCTACTGTCCACCCTGTTCAGTCACCTCTACACGTAACACCACACTTTATACACCTCACTCATCTGCCTGTCTGTGTCTTCACCCGTCTGCCTGTCTGTGTCTCCATCTGTCTGCATCTCCGTCTGTCTGTCTGTCCCAGTGTCTGTGTCCTTGTATGTCTGTCTGCTGATCTGTCCATCGATGATTGTAAACCCTATTCTTTGTGGTGAAGTGTCTGACTAGTTTGTTTTACCAGACACTGTTTCTGTGTGTGTGTGTGTGTGTGTGTGTGTGTGTGTGTATATAGCGTGCAGCTCCACAGTCAGGTGAACAAGATGACGGCGCAGAACCTAGCAGTGGTGTTTGTTCCCATGCTGTTTGAGGAGTTGGCCATGAACATAAACATGGTTCATCTGACGAGAGAGCTCATCATCCATCACACACTCGTCTTCCTGGTGAGAGCTCAGACTCAACTCGAGCATCACTGATCGTGTGTGTATGCGTGTGTGTGAACGGTAAAATACTCCAAATCCACTGCACGCACACACACACACACACACACACACACACACACCAGCATCAGCTATAAAGCTGAGTTTAAACATTCCAGAGTGACTTATCGTCTAACTTGCAAAACTAAGACAGATAATAATACTAATACTAATAATAATAATAATAAAATTAATAAATCACTGCTGAGGTTTAATGAAGTTGCTTGATGTGTGTGTGTGTGTGTGTGTGTGTGTGTGTAGAGTAAAGACGAAGCTCCAGTGGAGGATGAAATGATCACTGCGCTGTGAAGGAGAAATAACGGCATCCTCTCTCGTATCCTACTGCACTTTTATACACACATTTACAGTAAACATCAGCTGAAAACTCGCACTCGGCTTTGTTTTAGTCGAAAAACGTTACGAAGAGTGTTTGTTTCTGTGTAATTTAAAGATGAACAAAAGGAGAATGTGACACAAATTCATGGTACTGATTTTTACCTCTTTATTACTGAATCTGTTATTATTCTGGTCATTCGGATGCTAATATCTACGCACATAAGACTTGATACATTGAATAAAAAGCTTTTTTGTCCATTAACACGGGGATGTCAGTGTTATCCGTGCTGTGTTCATTAGCTTTACAGTGAAACCAGGGGACAAACGATCACGTGAAGAAAAGTGTGTTAATGTTTAGGAAACACACACACACGCTGTCAGGTCTGTAATTAGCGTGTAGTTTACTGGAGATTTGACGTGTTTACTCGGATCACAGCGCGACACATCACATCTACATTTCAGCTAAATCACGGCACATGCGCTTTAATATTTCGGCCTCTTCACATCCACCCTGAAACACAGAGACACAAATGTAATTACAGGACAGATAACGTATAACTACTGTATGCAACTATACAACAGAATAATATGAATTTAACACTCCACCCCCGATCCTCACCCATCAGCCTCCATCTTCTTCCTCTTCTCAATGATCTGAGGATTAAAAGGTAAAATTATAAACGATCCGATCTTTACACGCTCATATTTACATCACCTTAATCATCAGGGTCTCATTTATCAAAACGTGCGGAGAACAAGTACCAAATCTGTGCAGAAGATCGCTGATAAATCCCACACATTCTAAACTGAAGTGCTCACGCACAGCCACACTCATCTGCATAAGGCAACGCCCTCAAATTGCCATATATGGTAAACAGCTTCCTTTTAAACATCTCAACCAACGCTTCCCTCTAACCAGCGCTTCCCTCTAACCAACGCTTCCCTCTAACCAACGCTGCCCTCTAACCAACGCTGCCCTCTCACCAGCGTCCCCTCTCACCAGCGTCCCCTCTAATCAACGCTGCCCTCTAATCAACGCTTCTGTTCAACCAGCACTTCCCTTTAATCAACGCTTCCCTTTATCCAACGCTCCCCTCTAACCAGCGCTTCCCTCTAACCAGCGCTTCCCTCTAACCAGCGCTTCTCTCTAACCAACGCTGCCCCCTAACCAACGCTGCCCTCTAACCAGCGCTTCCCTCTAACCAACGCTGCCCCCTAACCAACGCTGCCCTCTAACCAACGCTTCCCTCTAACCAGCGCTTCTCTCTAACCAACGCTGCCCCCTAACCAACGCTGCCCCCTAACCAGCGCTTCCCTCTAACCAGCGCTTCTCTCTAACCAACGCTGCCCCCTAACCAACGCTGCCCTCTAACCAACGCTGCCCTCTATCCAACGCTCCCCTCTAACCAGCGCTGCCCTCTAACCAGCGCTGCCCTCTAACCAACGCTGCCCTCTAACCAACGCTTCTGTTCAACCAGCACTTCCCTTTAATCAACGCTTCCCTTTAATCAACGCTCCCCTCTAACCAGCGCTTCCCTTTATCCAACGCTCCCCTCTAACCAACGCTCCCCTCTAACCAACGCTCCCCTCTAACCAGCGCTGCCCTCTAACCAACGCTGCCCTCTAACCAACGCTCCCCTCTAACCAGCGCTGCCCTCTAACCAGCGCTGCCCTCTAACCAGCGCTGCCCTCTAACCAGCGCTTCTCTCTAACCAACGCTGCCCTCTAACCAGCGCTTCTCTCTAACCAACGCTGCCCTCTAACCAGCGCTGCCCTCTAACCAGCGCTGCCCTCTAACCAACGCTGCCCTCTAACCAGCGCTTCTCTCTAACCAACGCTGCCCTCTAACCAACGCTGCCCTCTAACCAACGCTGCCCTCTAACCAGCGCTGCCCTCTAACCACGGGCTGCGTGTTACAGACCACATGCAGCGCGCCGTAAAGTCCAGGAAGATGAACACGATGCTGCAGGAAGTAGAGCAAAACAACCCTGGTGTATCTGGCACTTTATGTGCAGTTTGTCTAATAAATAAATATGATAAAACAGATATTATGAGTAAGTGAGTGTGTTCTATTTGTCTAAATATATTTAAAACTCTGCAATGGCATGAAAAGTTCCTCATCTTTTCCGCTGCTGGGTTTAGAAATGTGCCGTACAGCAGTGTGAGTGATATGAATGAAGACACGTCACTAGTCGGCTCGTGCCTTCTCCAGTTTCTGTGTGTGTGTGTGTATAAAGGTATG
>JAKKZN010000015.1:22408276-22413276 GCA_033441825.1 Pangasius elongatus | reverse complement strand
CAGGCAGACAGACACATAGACAGACAGACAGACAGACAGACAGGCAGACAGACAGACAGGCAGACAGGCAGACAGACAGACAGGCAGACAGACAGGCAGACAGACAGGCAGACAGACAGGCAGACTGATAGGCAGGCAGCTTTGAGCATTAGTGTGTAATGTAAAATGAACTCTATCTGTATCTCATTAGTGTTTTATCAGTGAAGATTCAGCAGGAGATACAATAATGAGGAGTGTGTGTGTGTGTGTGTGTGTGTGTGTGTGTGTGTGTGTGTGTGTGTGTGTGTGTGTGTGTGTGTGTGTGTGTTTCGGGGGGGAATCATGCTAACAAAACACATCTAACAAAGATGAAGATCAAAAAGGAAAATCTGCTCACATCTAAAAAAGTGTGTGTGTGTGTGTGTGTGTGTGTGTGTGTGTGTGTGTGTGTGTGTGCATTTCCCCATTTGGATGTGTGGTGGCTCGTTTATCCAAAGAAACTGAGGAAGGAAGAGGAGGAGGAGGTGGAGGGATGCAGTTACCATGACAACGCCGCTGTGTATTCAGTGAGAGATGTGATTGGACGAGACGGACAGAGCGGGCGAGCTGTATGAAAAAAAAAACAGAAGAAAAAGCCTCGTAGATCAGGATCTCGTTTTCTTCTGTTCCAGAAACAGCAGGCTTCCCATCGGCATCCTCTTCCTCAGCACACACACACACACACGCTCCGGAGTGTCTCACACACACTCTCTCTCTCTCTGTCTCTCTCTCTCTCTCTCACACACACACACACACACACACACACACACACACACACACACAGAGACACACCACCTGGATCCAGCATGGCAACCATCACCTGCACTCGCTTCACAGAGGAGTACCAGCTCTATGAAGAACTGGGCAAGTAAGTCCCATCTTTCCATTTTTATTCTCTCACACACACACACACACACACACACACACACACACCAAGGTGCAGCGTTTTTTTTTTTTTTTTTTGCTTGAGATGGATCTGAAATACAGAAATCATTAAGCTGTTGTTTGAAACTATTTTTTTAAATGTAAAAAAAATACTGTATGTATAAATTTATATGTAAGAAATAAACTGTGTGCATGTATATGTGTGTGTGTGTATATGTGTGTGTGTGTATATATGTGTGTGTATATGTGTGTGTGTCTGTGTGTGTGAAGTTGTCAGATAAATATATATAAGTCAGAGAATATAATAAAACATTTATAAGCGTTTTTTTTTAAGTCGTGTGGTTTTTCAAGCTGCACCTGCAAACTTGTGTTGTGTCGTTGTGAGTGACGTCATTATCTGTTCTGCTATAATCTACACGTATATATATATATATATATATATATATATATATATATATATGTATATATAATATAAATATACATATAAATGCTATTTTAGCTTGAATCTCACTGATATATATATCGTCCTGATCTGAAACAGGAGTGTGTGAAGGAGAAACAGGAAACCGTCATAATGCTCATAGCAATCGTTTTTAAACCGATGAGCCGCAGCTACACAAAAACCATTCTTCACTTTCAGACATAAATAAAAGACAAAACCGTCTGCGCGAGTACACAATCCAGAGAGAGCTGGCGCTCGGGTACTGTTTACACTGTTTACACTGTTTACACTGTTTACACCTCTTACACTGCTTTCAGTTAGGAAATGGTTCAGATTTCAGTTCTCTGTGAGGCTGAAACTCAGAACGCGCTCCTCTCAGAGGTTATTAATATCATAAATATAACAGAATAAATCATGTAATGCAGATTAAATGATAAAATAACTCTCATCTTCACTGCATATTTTATATGTTTTAGAATATAAATCTATAGAGTGAAATAGAATGCTCATTCTGTCTGTGATAGGCTGCAAAAGTAAACACACCCTGTATAACGTCAGAGAAAAACACTGTCACTGTAGTGGAGCCATCCTCAGTACCTTTAGTGCCTTTAGTACCTTTAGTGCCTTTAGTACCTTTAGTGCCTTTAATATCCAACGAACTCATTAAGGTGCAGACTTGGACCTGACGCTGCATTTACCTTTTTGTTTACTTTAGGGAAGAAGAAGTCCCTGTACAGAGTAGCAGCGTGTCAGCGGGTCAGGCGTAAAGCACAGGGAATATTTACAGACCATACGGCTATGAAAATCTTTATTTATAAAGATTTATTTATTAAAAAACTACGTTTCAGGAAGTAAACACTACAGTGGATTCTGTCTTTAGTACCTTTAGTTACCTGAGAAAGTCAATGTGGATGAAAGAAAAAGAGATAATACACATAACATACAGCGACGTCATACTGAGAAAGAAATGTTCATGATGAAATCAGTTTATATTTCTATATTTAATATAGATGAACTTCTATGTTATTTTGCTCTAACAGCGCGTCCCTGAGTGTTTTATTCTTCTTACACCGCAGCAATTTACCAACGCTTATATTTAAAAAAATATTAATGAACAATGTCATACTTTTTATCCGTTTATAGTTACATTTAATGTTCTGTGAGACGAGTGAGCTCCTGTTGTCGCTTACGTTATAGCAACGATAAACAGTCGTTCCCTCACCAGAGTCTCTCTCTCTCTCTCTCTCTCTCTCTCTCTCTCTCTCTGTTAATAAGCATTAATATAAACCCGTGAGAAATCAGTCAGGAATCTCCTCTCAGAATTCGGTCTCGGATCAGAACCTGATCTGAGGTTCAGGCAGGAAAGAATCATGTGTCGTTTACTGCTGCGAGTCTTTAATGTTTAATGGATTTATATTGAGGCTGAGTTTTAAGTTACAGAAAGAACTACAGCTTGTTACCTGCCAGTTTCATAAGATCTTCCCAAAAGCCTTCATTATCAGAAATTTAAGGAGCATGTTCTAAATACTTTTTTGTAGACTCCACCCCAAACCGGCCCTGACTCCACCCCAAACCGGCCCTGACTCTACCCCAAACCAGCCCTGACTCTACCCCAAACCGGCCCTGACTCCACCCCAAACTGGCCCTGACTCCACCCCAAACTGGCTCTGACTCCACCCTAAACCTACTCTGACGTGGGATGTTGCTTGTGGAGATTCAGGAAAATATCCGTGCGAGTCTAAATTTGATCAGATCTAATCAGCCTCTAATCTCTCTCATTTCCTTCTCAGGATATTCCACTATCTTATTTACTTTAAACTGAATTCAGCACTCAGTTTACTGAACAATATCTCAGATCACAACAAACACACCGTTTCACTTTCATTACAACTAATTCAGATTCTTTTAAAAAACTGTGTGTGTGTGTGTGTGTGTGTGTGTGCGTGTGTATGTGTGTGTGTGTGTGTATGTGTGTGTGTGTGTGTGTGTGTGTGTGTGTGTGTGTGTGTTCATAGATTATTTGAAATTGATTTTAGGTGATTTTATTCCATTATTGCATTATTTCTGTTCAAGCTTTTTAATTAAATTCTTACATTCTCACATTCTTCTCATTATTTTATTTTAATTTGTATATTTTATATCATTTTATTTTTGTTCTCATGTTTTTACGTCTGTTATTTTGATGTTTTATAATCTATAAGGCAACCGAATGTCTGTTTCCTACACTGTGGAAAAATCGCAATATTTAGATAAACAATTAGAAATTATAAAAAATGTAATAATAATTATAATAATACTAATAATTGTTTAAAATAAAATATTTTTTTCTATAGTATTATATAATAATATGATTATATGATAATTATTATTATTTGTTATTTACTGCGGCTCAGAGGGAAACAGTTTCAGAGCCGTGCCGTCAGTTTGCTTTCTCACCCACACCGTACTGCATCAGTGAGATGTGTGTGTGTGTGTGTGTGTGTGTGTGTGTGTGTGTATGTGTGTGTGTGTGTGTGTGTTCGTTACAGGAGTTTGTGTAACACCTCCACACACGCTGAGGCTTTAGACCCTGACTGGCCCTTTTCCCACTGCATGACTCCCACACACACTCCCTCACACACTCCACTCTGTTCACCGTGTGTGTGTGTGTGTGTGTGTGTGTCTGTGGGCAATCAAAGCCAAGCTGCTTATATAATAGTGTTTGGAGGAGGCAGTAGAGCGCAGGCTGAGATATTTTGCACACAAGGACATGATACACACCGGCTCCAATTAACAAGACCCATCAATTATTATTATTATTATTATTATTATTATTATTATTATTATTATTATTATTATTATTATTATTTTACAATAAATGCTGTGTTTAAAATAATAGATGTTACAGCAGGGTCGAAACGTTGCTAAGTAGTGCGCACTACAGGAGGGAAAAACCGCGTTGTGTTGATTTTTTCCCTGAACAGATTGCTGGCTGTATAATTGGCCCCCAAAACGGGAAACGAATGACAAATTTACCTGCTGCCTGTGTCCATCATCACAACACACACACACACACACACACACACACACACACACACACACACACACACACACACACACACACACACACATCATTTCAGCAAGAACAGGAGTTTATTATGTGACAGAATTCGAGCTGAGTGCAAAAAAAAACCAAGATTGTCATGTTATTGTTTAGCTCAAATTTAAATACACGTTTTTTTATGATGTAATCCAGTTTTTTAGCTTCTATGACACTAATAAGACATGAAGTGAGGAGGAAATATCTATTACATCATCTCAAGACGGGAAATGAGACACAAATCGTTATTATGTCATCACAGTGCAGGATGTGAGATGAATCGTGAGATTACAGTGAGGCGTAAAGAGCGATTATTGCCTCGCATTCTGCCGCCGATCCTTTCCTTATTGTTTTCAGTGTAAAGCAGTTACATCACTTCCTGACATAAATATAATATTTCTATATAAACATTTTTTTCTTTATGTTTACGTTTTTATGCTATTTCCTTTGAAAGTCTACATTTTCTATATTTTTAAAAGATTAGTATTTAGACGTTAGTGCAAAACTCCACCTCAGACGCTTCTACTCCAGAACAATCTGGAACAATCGGAGGTGAAGGACACGCAGGGGATTTTA
>JAKKZN010000015.1:22362305-22381148 GCA_033441825.1 Pangasius elongatus | reverse complement strand
CAGCATGATATTTTTCCCCATTGAAATCTGATGTGTTTTCAAAGTGTTCCTTTAATTTTTTTGAGCAGTGTATATATATATATATGGAGAGAGAGAGAGAGAGAGAGAGAGAGTATACGCTATGTGTTATACATTTACTTTACACCCCAGTGCTGCTGAATCCTGCGCTCTGATTGGTCAGAAGGTGTTGATTAATTCTCTATAACAGCAGCTCTGACAGTAGCGCAGNAGTCAGAGGTGAAGCTGTAACTGTAAGTTTTCCGACGTCTTCAGGACAGAGGAGTTTACGCTTCTTTGCGGTTTCTCGGTGACATGCGGAACAAACTGTGATTAATTTTTTATCTTTGAGAGAGAATAAAGAGCGGCTGGTGAGGGAACGACTGTTTATAGCTGCTGTAACATAAGTGACAACAGGAACTAACTTTAACATTAAATTAATTGGTAAGTTGCTGTGGTGTAAGAGGAATAAAACACTTGGGGACGTGCTGTTAGAGGAAAATACTTCAGGGTGATAACAGTAACTCTGCTTCCTCTCTCTCACACACACACACACACACACACACACACACACACACACACACACACACACACACAGACATGCACACAGTGTTTATTACTTACAGACAGAGGGATGATTAGAGGGTGTGTGTATGAATAGAGAGTTGTAGACATTATCTCATGGCCGTGTGGTTATAACTGCTGTATGAATCCACAGACACACGACTCGCTTCATAACACGAACAGCTGTTTTATAACGTTTCTATCAATTTTTCAACCTTAAGATGCAGATTTTCTAATTATATCCCTGTGCAGGAGTGAGTTTATATAACACAACAGACTCGACTGTAAACTATTCCATGAAGAGAGAGAGAGAGAGAGAGAGAGAGAGAGATTGAGAGAGAGATTGGGAGAGAGACACTGTAAGAGAGAGAGAGAGAGAGAGAGAGAGAGAGAGAGAGAGGCAGGTTACAGGTTAACTCTCTTTTACTCCTCCTTCTAAAACAAAAGTTAGTTAAATATAGACAGCAGTGGGCGAAGTGAAGGCATTAAAACTTGATTTTTTTCCTGGGGGAAGTCGGCATGGAGCTGAGCTCTGTCAGAACATGGCTCTGTAGCGTTAGACAGTGTGTTCTGTTCACTTGTTTAGCATTAAAATAGATAAAAGTCAATTTGAATTGAATAAAATTCTCATTAAGGGCTAAATGTTAGAGCAGCAGTGTGTAAAGTTTAGCATATAATACTGATTTTATTTTTAAAACACGGCCTAATGTTTGCTACGAAAACTTCGCTAGGTCAGACTGCTATCGCTAAATATTTAACATTAATGCTAGCTGAGGTAAGGTGGCTAATGTTAGCATCGTGCTGTCTTTCCACAGCTGCTGTAAACTACACTGTGTTATTCAGCATACGCTGAATGATCTAACCCTAACTGTTAGCAAAGGCTAAATGCTAACCTTTTATTAGCCGTCCTACTGACTCATCTGACTCATAATACTGAAACATGATGGAGATCTTTTTGAGAACTGATGTAAATGTGCTGTGTGTGTGTGTGTGTGTGTGTGTGTGTGTGTGTGTGTGTGTGTGTGTGTGTGTCAGCTGTTGGGGAATTCTGTCATGAAGCTTATTACAGTGACCTTTATCAGGACGTGTGAAACTCGAGCGCTCACCTTTCACAGCCTTCCTGTTTGTCTTACAGAGCGATTTATAGTGTTTATATTTATTTATTTATTTATTTATCTATTTACACACTGATTCATCAGCCACGACCTCACACACGTCCACCATCTTCACGATTTCTGTTAATGAAAGTGAAATAAGAGTGTTAAAGAGGACAGGAAGTGAGAGAAACCCTCTATTCCATCCTCAGAAAACAGGAAGTGAGGAAGAAACCATGAAGTGGCCATTAACGTGTATCGTAATTAAACCAATTAAACAGGAAATGAAGAAGGAACTGCTGTTGCATCATATGACAACAGGAAGTGACAGGAAATTATGACAGGAAGTGAGGTCATCATGAAATAATTGATTGAGGTGATGGTGTGCAAAAACTGAGGTGAAGGTGAAGACAAGATGAAGAGTATTTTCTGCCTTAACACACACACACACACACACACACACACACACACACACACACACACACACACAGAGAAAAGACATGACGGTCACAAGGCCGGAGCTTTCAGGATCAGGCTACAGCACGGCCAAAATTAGCTAAAGTGTTGACTAAAATAACAGACCAGCCGGGGAAACACCCTGACACACACACACACACACACACACACACACACACACACACACACACACACACACACACACACACAGTGTAACACAGAGATTTAACCCTGTAGAGGGAGAGACAGGAGGTGTGTGTGAAGTGAAGTAGTGAGTGTGGTGTGTTAGTGAAAGGCGATACACACGTTCAGGGAGGAATGCTAGCTGAAGCGTTGCTAAATCAGGAGCAGTGGAGCGAAGTGCACTCTCCGGACCGTCTCACTCCCACCGTGGAGCTCTACGGGGATCTGGAGTGACGTGTTCCTGTGGAGTTTTCCTCGTTCTGGTCATCATGCCCTTTGCCCTGCTGTTCTGGGCCTTTGCACCGTTTCTCATCATTCTCTCACTCTTTTTCTTTCTCTCTCGTTCAGGAGGGAAGAGTGGAGCCAACAAGAAGACGGACGGAGTGAAGGTAAGTCACGGCGACGCCTCTGAAGGGCTGAAGGTTTCATCTGAAACCGTACTGAGAGATCATTCTTCAGTGTCAGTACAGCTACTCCAAAGGGGACATGGCGATGGAAAAAATATGAGATAGGAGGAAAATTTATATTTCAAAACTTTGCGTTTTCTCACAAAGAACGCAAACACAAACATTGAATGCAAGCATCTTTGTGAGAGAACACAAAAGCTTTGAAAGATAAATTTTCATCCCATCTCATGAATTTATCCATCAGCATGTCCCCTTAGTGGCTCCCTAAAAAGTAACTTTTATCACTAAATCTGATTTTCATTTTAAAGCAGCTTCTGTGTTTTCTGTAAATTAGCTGGAGTTTGACGCTGTCTAGCCGATTACGTTAGCTGATGGAGTCGATGCTAGTCTTACCTGGGATTAGCCAAAATAAAACCCTAACTTAGTTAAATATACTCAGGTAATGTTATTAAATTAGCCAAACTTTCCTCATCAAGCTTTTTCAATCTAGCTGGAGTTGATGTGTTCAGGAGAGGTAAAGGAGACGTCTCGATTCAGCGCACTGAACCTCCACTTCCACACTGCAGTCCGGATAGCTACAGCTATTAACTTTTAACTATTATAACTATGTGGTGGAGCATGAAGTTTTTCTACAGTGATGAACTTGACTGGATCCTAAAGCTGAAATGATCGGACGCTAATCAGAGCCCGTGTGATTGGTGTGTAGCGACAGACGCTGGCTTCGAGATTTGTAACGAGTACTTCCAAGCTCTTAGTAAAAATATAAAGGATAAAAAGTATGTTATGTCGGAAATGTGATTTAGCAAGAGTGCAAGCATTTAATTTCAGTAATTCTCAGGTAAAGTATAAAGTACTGAAGTGTAGGAGTAACGTACACAGTGCTCCAGTCACGTAGAATAAAGCTGTTCAACTCATGCAACTTCTGGGCACATTATAGCAACAAACTGTACAAAACCTTCCTTTATAACGCCTCCATCTGCACAGTCAGAGGTGCAGCGTGTGTGTGTGTGTGTGTGTGTGTGTGCGTGTGTGTGTGTGTGTGTGTGTGAGAGAGAGAGAGAGAGAGAGAGAGAGAGAGAGAGAGAGTTTAGTGGTTATTTGTGATTATGACCAACACAGTACAGCTTCCATAAATAGAGATAGATAGATAGATAGATAGATAGATAGATAGATAGATAGATAGATAGAAATGTCCTTGCTCTTAGCGCACACACACACACACATACACACACCTTTAAAAGTGGAGCGACGCCCTCTAGTGTTTGATGAGGAAGAATTAGGAGGCCTTTTTTTTGGTGTAAACTGTATCCTGTATGTGTGTGTGTGTGTGTGTGTGTGTGTGTGTGTTTACAGGAATCTTCAGAGAGCTCAAACACCACTATCGAGGATGAAGACACCAGGGGTGAGTGTGTGTGTGAGTGTGTGTGTGTGTGTGTGTGCGTGTGTGTGTGAGATGGAGATGTGGCGATGCTGTGATGCATCACTCACTTATTCCCTTAAGATTTAATTAAACAGCTCTGGAGGATTTTGTGTCTCGCTCCAGTGAGAATAGGAAATGCTTAGCAGGTGGCGTTTGTCTGTGTGTGTGTGTGTGTGTGTGTGTGTGTGTGTGTGTGTGTGTGTGTGTGTGTGTATGTGTGTGTGTGTTTCTTAAGCTTTTATGTGTGTTATCATCAACTGGAATGTAATCTTAGTAAAAGGAGGAGGATAAACACTGAAGACGAGTGCTGTGATGACAGAGAGAGACAGAGAGAGAGACAGAGAGAGAGAGAGAAAGTGACAGAGAGAGAAAGACACAGAGATTGAGAGCGACAGAGAGAGAGACACACAGAGAAAGACAGAGAGAGAGAGAAAGACAGAGAGAGAGAGACAGAGAGAAAGACAGAGACAGAGAGAGACAGAGAGAGAGACAGAGACAGAGAGAGAGCGACAAATTTTGGTGTAATCTACCTGCACTATTTGCTTTGGCAACAATGTGATTTATAACATTCCTGCCAATAAAGCACTGATGAACTGAACTGAACTGAACTGAACAGAGAGAGAGAGAGAGAGAGAGAGAGAGAGAGACAGAGGGAGAGAGAGACAGAGGGAGAGAGACACACACACAGAAGGACAGCTGAGTAATTTTTAAAGGTCATAGATCATCTAACAGTGTGATGTCACTAAACATAACAGATCTTTATAGTCCATCATTTTGTGCTGTAGGTTCGTGATGATACCTGAAGATGAATCACTATGTGTGTGTGTGTGTGTGTGTGTGTGTCTCAGTGCGGAAACAGGAGATCATTAAAGTGACCGAGCAGCTCATTGAGGCCATCAGCAACGGAGACTTTGAGAGTTACACGTGAGTCACATGACCTGCGTCTTCTTCTTCCTCCTGCTCTGCTTCCTCATTAGTGCTGGAACGTTTTCGGTTTGTGTTTCAGATGTGTTCACACTGCAGATGGGTTTTTCACATGGATAAAGTGCAGCATGAGATTTTAACGTTCTTGCCTTTTGCACAGAGACATCTTGTCCACCAATCAGAAACAGACTTTTAGTCACATGACCTCGGTGTGGTCCACAGTACCTGTGCTGTATTGGACTTTTAGAATGTGTATTTGTGTTATTTTTGACGTCACTGCGTTGGAGAGAGAGTGTGTAAAAACACGGACGTCTCCGTGAGCGCTGATTAACGCTAGTGTTAATGTCAGAGATATTTAATGTTCATGATGTGTTTCATTTGTCAGAACAGCGAGCTGCGTCATGATCTACAACTAACACGGCTGTGATCTTATTTACGTGTGTGTGTGTGTGTGTGTGTGTGTAGGAAGATGTGCGATCCCAGTGTAACAGCCTTCGAGCCTGAAGCTTTGGGTAATCTGGTGGAGGGACTCGACTTCCATCGCTTCTACTTTGAGAACTGTAAGTCTTTATTTTAAACTTCTTCAGCGTCAGTGCGTGAATCTGTGCAGCTACTTTAAACACGTTAAAAAATGAGAATAAAGAAATAAATGAACTCGAATATTTGGAAAAAATGCCTTAATATTGCAAAATATTGTTGCTACACTTGTCTGAGGTGGAGCAGTTATTGTGTAGATAATCGGAGACGGAAACGTTTGTATAGTGACGTAAGGGACGTGAGTCCCATCGTTCAGCGCCGTGTCTCAGATCAGACCTCATCACCTGCTGCTTTTTCTCAATTTAATTAACAACAGCATGAAACTGATTTATTCCTGACGACGGTTCCACTTAAAAACCATGAAGATGGATTAGGACTACAGTTATGATAGCTTGGGACTGCGATTCCCACGAGCAGGTTTGCACTCAGGTCTCCTTCAGTGGAAATTTGATAACTTCAACAAACCAGACTTCATGTGAAAACTGTGATGAATTTCCTGGTTACACAACTGCACTATGTGTCCGTGTAGTACACAGTTTTATTTATAATCGCACTCTCCATCACCCAGATGAGGACGGGTTCCTTTTGAGTCTGGTTCCTCTCAAGGTTCCTTCCTCATGAAGTCTCAGGGAGTTTTTCCTCACCGCCGTCACCTCTGACTCGCTCATTAGGGATAAATTCATACATTTAAAATTTATATCCTGAATGTATTTATTTCTGTAAAGCTGCTTTGTGAAAATGTCCGTTGTTAAAAGAGCTAAACAAATAAAACTGAACTGAACTGAACTTTCATTCACAGTTCATTTTATTTCAGAAATTCAGTTAAAGTGTCTGAATGGAGACGCAGACAACAAACTCTCATCATTTTACTGAGGAGCTCACAACAATCCGCACACTAACACCAACACCAATTAACACTGAGTGTGTGTGTGTGTGTGTGTGTGTAAGTGTGGTCTAAGAACAGTAAACCTGTACACACCACCATCCTGAACCCTCACATCCACCTGATCGGAGACGAGGCCGCCTGCATCGCCTACATCCGCATCACGCAGTTTATCGATGCTAACGGAACGCCGCGCTCCGCTCAGGCCGAGGAATCTCGCGTGTGGCACCGACGTGACGGGAAATGGCAGATCGTCCACTTCCACCGCTCCGGAGCGCCCTCTACCATCACCAAGTAAAAACACACTCACTGACTACCAGCAGTAGTGACCTGCTAAACTCTGATTGGTCAGAAGGAGTTGATTAATTCTCTCTAACAGCGGCTCTGACAGTAGTGCAGGTTTATATTAATGCGCTCGTTCTGATACGTTATCGTTTCTATAGCAACAGCTCATTCACAGGGACGTGTACAGCACACGCTTCATCGTTGATGTGATGAAGTTTTCTAAAAGTAAGGAGATGTTTATGTAACATGTGTGGAAGGAGTCTCCAGTGTCAGCGCTCTGTAACAGTCAGAGGTGAAGCTGTAGCTGTAAGTTTTCCGACGTCTTCAGGACAGAGGAGTTTACGCTTCTTTGCGATTTCTCGGTAAAAAGCTGCGTTTTTTTGGTCTTATTAACGTGAAGAGAGAATAAAGAGACGCTGGTGTTTATATTTATAGCTGCTGTAACGTAAGAGACAACAGGAACTAACTCGTTTCACCATTAAATGTAACTATAAACAGATAAAACGTATGATGTGTTGTTCTTTAATAAATAAACATATGTAATAGTTGGTAAGTTGCTGTGGTGTAAGAGGCATAAAACACTCGGGGACGTGCTGTTAGAGGAAACTAATCAACTTCAGCCTGCTGTGATTTATCGCTTACTGATGAGTTTATTATAAAAGATTAATAATCTGAGTTTCAGATATTTAAAATGTGTGTGTGTGTGTGTGTGTGTGTGTGTGTGTGTGTGTGTGTGTGTGTGTGTGTGTGTGGTTAGTTGAGTTGAACAGCTGGCGTTATTGGAGTGTGATCCGTCCTGGTGGTCCTGCTGTTCTGCAAGCTGATTGGACACTGCGGAAGCTGCCTGACTACCCACAATCCTTTGCTTCCCATATCTTACATGCACATCCTGGCTTGAGATCATCTCACACACACACACACACGCACACACACACACACACACACACACACACACGCACACACACACACACAACATGCATTCATCTCACACACATACACACACACACACACACACACACACATACAGAAATTTAACATTTTCTTTCATCGCACACATTAAGGATCATTTTACTTTTCCGTGGATTTGACAGGAATTTTGTTTCCGGAATGTTTTCCAGGAAATCAGGGCATCATGTGAACGCTTTTGTAGTAAGTTACAGTCTATTTATACGATAAATAACGTCCTGAATTATTAAACGACGTGTTCGGTGAGAGACTGAACGGCTTCCCAGAAAGATAAACACAAATCTTTTTCATTTCATTTTGGATGTTTTCATTAATAAACACTGTAAAATAACAACAACAACAACAACAAAGTGAAAGAAATATGAACCTGCATGCTAACGCTTTTACGTTTACGTTTCCTGCCCGCAGTGTTTCAGTGTTCAGCTTTCTAGAAATAACTTTATTACTCATTAGCTAAGCAAGCTAGGAAGCTAAAGAAGAGCTGAGATTGTTGATGAATTACTGCAGAAGGGCAATAAACACAAACACACAAACACACAAACACACAAACATGAGCGTGATGAATGTAGGGGTGAAGTAGAGAAAAGACAGATAAACTCAAGTCATGAATAAATGAATAAATAAATAAATAAATAAAGGAAAAAGTGTGACTCTATGACAAAGTCAAAGCTAATTTTAAGAATATGCTAACGCTTAAACTATGCTAATGCTAACCTGTGCTAACGCTAGCAGTGAGCCGCTAGCTTTGATGGATATTTAAAGGCTGTAGATCAGGTCCAGAATAATTATATTATTATTTATAAAAGTTGTTTTGTTTAATGTGAGATTATATTAGATTATATCTTTATGTGCGCTAATTCGCTAATCTCCAAACAGCGCTAAACACGTTAAACATTAGCAAACTTTAAAAAACTTAAATGTTATATTAAAACTTTTCTAACTTTAAAAGAAAGCTAAAAGAATTCAACACTTTATTAAAGTAGGAAATAATAGTGGTTTATTTATAAAGTGTAACATCAGTGTTGATCTTTATAATTATTTTAATCCAAATACTCTAAAAACAAAATGCTATTAAATTTAAACATATTAATTTTATGACTTGTGTTGAGAATCATTCATATAGAGGAATAATAAACTAAAATCCTTAGAAATATATATTCTTAAATAACAGTATTTTACCGTGAAATGTATCATCCAGCACTGAAAGGACACATAATACAGCTATTATTTATCTTTTTTATTTATTTTTACAAAAAAAAAATCATCTGTAATGTAGTTTTTTCCTCCAGATTTCCATAATCTCACATTTCGCTCATTTACGTAAACTTCCAGCTTCCATTTCATTCCGTTTCGACTTTAACGTTTACTCACCGAAACCTCGTCTCAGAGCAGAAACGATTCTGATTGGTCAATTGTGACAATCAGTGGAATGGAGAGGAGGCGGGGCATCAGGTGTTTTGAAGATTTATATCCAAATATTTACATAAATATAGGAAGTTTTCAAATACTTAGTAAATGATACCCACCTAGTCTTATGCTAGCCTGCTAATTTCCTAAATTTCACAACATTTTTATCATTTAAACGTATAAACGCTCAATTTTAAATTTAGCTTATGAACTAATGTAGCTAGCAGGCATCTCAAGCCCCGCCTCCTCTCCATTTAAAGTGAATGTGACCAATCAGAGGAGGTTTGGATGAGTAAAATTTTAAAGCATTCATTCTGTTGTAACATCAACAATCGTAAAAAAAAAACAACAAACCAAAACAAAACAAGGGCAAGTTGAAATACGGTGAATATGTTTAGGGACAGAAAAATCAAAACGTGCTGCACGGACGCTGACTCTGAAACCGTTCTTCCAGTGAATCAGGTGACGACGCTTTATAACTTTATTCACATTTACCCTGAAACACGTTTACCATGAACACATGCGACAGAAAGAAAGCGAGGAATGTCCACAGCGAGACGGCTAATCTGCAATAATCCAGAAGAAAGTTTTTATTTTAGAGATATTCAGTATATACACAGTGACGTTCTCACCTCGGGTTTCGCCGCGACGCTTCATTCGCCTAGTTATTGATTTCGGGAGCTTTCACTTTTACTGCAGTTTAATTGCATGGCTGTTTGTTTGTTTGTTTATTTATTTAATTTAGAAAACTAGTAATTAAAGTTAAAATATCTTCTATCGTGAGTGTGGAGGAAACGACTGCCGTGAATATCGCTAGCTGCTTTTCTTTGTGTCGTGTTTGTGATGATTAAGATGACGTTATTCCGCTCCCACGTAAAGTGTACAGATAACGGAGAGTTAATTGGATAATCACATGAAGCATGCAGCACATATTTAACACGTTTACGCACATTTGTGTTTTTTATATATTCAGTGGAGTAATGAGGAACTAGCTGAGTGAATCGTGACCCGTGCTACCCTGCATACAGCCATTTATCAAATACAACAACAACTTATTATTATTATTATTATTATTATTATTATTATTATAACATCTTTTAGGAATGTTATAAACATAAATCTCTGTTAAATGTATCTTTTTTTATAATGCATTCACTACTAGAGATATTTATTTTAATTAATTAATGACTGATATGTTGATTTATCACATTATTCTAATTTATTAATGATTAATTTAATTGATTTGCCATCAGTATGCTAATGAGCATCGCGATCCTGATTTGGATTATTGGTTCTATATTTTTTTATTGTTATGTTTTTCCCTGAATTTGTTCACTCGTTTTTTTAATTTTATTTTTATTTTTTCATTTGCTGTATCTGTGAAAAGACACCAGAAGAAAAAGCCGTGTTTATTCCTAAAAGTGTTGCTGATCGTAGTGCAGGCTGCTGCTGAAACTCTGCCGCCGTCATTCGGCTCTTTATCCGGAGCGTCTCGATCACGGCGTAACGCACCGGGGAGCTCCAGCTCATGGAAATGTTCTCTCAGAGCAGGAGAAAACGAACACGCTTAGCACTTCATGCTAGGATTTCCACAAAAATGAATGTATGTTATTTATAGGATTTGAAATTTTACACAACAATACAATAAAAACTCAGAATGTTGTATATGCGATATCAAGAGTATAAAACTAGAAATAGCTTAAAACTAGGCTAGTCAGAACGTGCTAATGCTAATGTTTTTATGTTAGCAGGTCCATGAAGAACGTTCTCGCTGAGTCGCCATGTTAAAACGAGTGGAGCTTCCAGCTTTAGTGCTGTTTCCTGACCACGCTAATTTAGGCAGCTGGAAAAGGGTGCTAGTTAACCTAGCTAACATAGCTAACCTAACTAACCATTACCTCGTCTTGATGAGAACAGACTTACGTATTAGCTGTTGCTTTTAGCTGGAACTGACAGTGTGAGAATGTTTTTAATAATTTAATAAATAAATAATTTAGCCATTATTGGTAGTTGAGTGCTTTTAAATAAATTAATTTTAATTTAATTTGTGCAGAAAAAGATGTTTAATAAATACTTAAAATGCTAATTTATATGTTAAGATTATCAGCCTGCTGCTGTACAACTGCAAAAAAAATTACTTAGGGAACAAAATCCGTGGATGAGATTAGCAGTGAGTGAGAGATATTAGCTAGCTGTTTTACAGATATTAGTTTAACACTAGCTAAATATGATCAATTTAGGATAATATGGATTAATTTTGAGTTAAACGATGTTACTGTTCTGTTGGTTATTTAGCTCGCTAAGCACTAGTGTTTTATCATCATGTTCAGTATCGAGCACTGCTTAGCTTGCTAACATTATTTACGTTATTAACGAGCGACATACAGTAGATGATACTGCTCATGTCATTAGCTTTGTTTTGATTGGTCACCTGATCCAGCCAATCACAGTCATTTCCTCTCCGAGAACATTTTACTAACTGACACTCCTGTGCTAAAGTTGACCTTTAATTTTTTTTGCTAACTTTTCGACGTTGATCCGTAACGCATGCCGCACGTCTTTTTGTAAACGACTGTGATATTTACGGTTTCTATAAAGCTTGTGAATAAAAGCACAAAAACACATAAATATGACTGTATATCTATTTATAGGACGTGATTTTATTCGTGGATAATTTGTGGTTTGCATATTTATATTTATATCATGTACAGTAAACTTACAACACAATATGTGACAACATATTAAATGTAACTATGGAGTCTTTATGTACTCTAATCTGTGTGTGTGTGTGTGTGTGTGTGTGTGTGTGTGTGTGTGTGTGTGTGTGTGTCGCCCCAAACTTGCACTTCAACTCGAGTTTACAGCAGTGTTCAGGGCTCAAACACTTCACCACCTTATCGGCTGATTTGTATTAGCGATTATTATTATTATTATTATTATTATTATTAATTAATTAAACTGTAGTCATAATTTTGTTTGTTTGTTTGTTTTTTTGCTCGCTGCTAAAAAAATTGTACAATTCATAAAGTAGATTTAATCAAATTCAGTCGAGGACTTGATAAACCCGATATTTAATATTATTAAAAGTGTTCATCTCTTGGTGATTTTAGCGTCTCTGCTTTATTCAGCTAATTCTTTATATTAATAAATTTGTTGACTTCATGTGTAGAGTCGCTCAGTCGCATCTTTCATAAATAGTGGATGGATTTTTCTGATCTTGTTCAATAAATCTCAATAAAAAAACAGTGAATGAACTCTGGCTGAAAGAAGTGTTTTATTTATTTATTAACGTGCTCTCAGTCCTTTACATTTACAACATTTCGCCAGTATCTGAGTTTTCATTTCAGATTCTTAAAGAACGAGTCAGAGGCGACGGTGGTGAGGAAGAACTCCCTGAGACGATGTGAGCAAGGAACCTTGAGAGGAACCAGGCTCAGGAGGAACTCATCCTCATCTGGGTGACGGAGAGTGCGATTATAAATCAGTACAGTATACGGGTGTAGAAGAGTGAAGAAAAACCGTACTGAGTGTGTGTATAGAGTGTGTTCATTCTGAGCAGATAGTGAAGAAGAGCCTTGAACTGAAACTGGGGTGATGTGGTCATATCTTCTGGCTCTAGTAAGGACTCTCACTGCTGCATTCTGGACTAACTGGAGCTTGTTTATGCTCCTACAGGAACATCCAGACAGTAAGGCATTACAATAATCCAACCGAGAGGCAACACAAGCATGAACTAATGTTTCTGCATCGTGTAGTGACAATATATTTCTTATTTTAGCAATATTTCTGAGATGAAAGAAAGCGATCCTAGTGATATTATCTACATGAGCTTCAAGTGAGAGAAGCAGTAGAAGCATTTCTGTTTTGTCAGAATTAAGTAGGAGAAAGTTAATCAGCATTCAATGTCCTTGACATGCTCCTCAACGTTATGAAGCTGGAGTCATCTGGCTTTGCTGAAACTCATAATGTGAAATAATCGATGTGTCAAAAGCTGCACTGAGCTCAGACACAGACACACAGAGACACACAGAGACACACAGAGACACAGAGAGACACAGACACACAGACACACAGAGACACAGAGACACACACAGACACACACAGACACACAGAGACACAGACACACAGACACACAGAGACACACACAGACACACAGACACACACAGACACACAGACACACAGAGACACACACAGACACACAGAGACACACAGAGACACAGACACACAGACACACAGAGACACAGACACGGCCCTGATCAGAGGCCTGTATCCCGTCATTCACTTCTTTACCCAGCGCTGTGCCAGTCAGTATCCACGCTTAGGTAAGTATGCTGCATTTATTTCCATCCCAGAGTTTGACAGAAAAAGAAAAAAAAAAGGAATAAAATGAACAAGGAAACCTACCACCATGTGGCTGTAAAACTGTGTTTTTACTGACAGGCATTCTACACTGACTACTAAACCCCGAGGCGCAGGACCCGACAGGTGCTTTCTAGGTGCAATGACCCGGATGTACCACTAGAGGGAGCTATTACATTCCGCTCAGAGAAATGACAAGAAGGGAAACGGAACTTTCACCATCTTAATAACCGGACAAATGTTCTGCTCTAATCCGAATCCAGTTAAAGGAAAGTAAGGCGACTTTAACAAGCGCTTGTTCAGGTCTGTGATGAGGCCTAAACCCTGAAGGATTTTCCTCCAGCTGTCAGATAATATCGATTTGGAGACTTTGAGATTTGTTGTACTGTAAAGGCGGTGAATAAATCTGACACATGCCTTTAGAGATGAAGCTTTTCAAAAACGATTTGAAAGAGTTTACAGTAAAGATTTTAAAGTAAATAAAGCGCGTGCTGCTGCCACGTGATTGGCTGATTTAATAACTGCATAACTGTTCCTAATAAAGTGACCAGTGAGTGTATGTACTTTATTTATTCATTCTTAGGTCATATTTTATTAGTAATGATGTAGATAATACTTTTTCATTTACAGTGAAAATCGCCCAGCTTTATTTGTTTAGTTTTATTTGTGTATTTATTTGCATTATTTGCCATTTTTATTGATTTATTATGAAAGATATTATTTATTTGCGTCACTGGGTCACATCTGTGGACTTTACTGTTTGTTTCTTCCTGAAATTGAGGTGCAAAGCTCATCTTACAGAAAGGAATGCAGCACCTCTGTGTGTGTGTGTGTGTGTGTGTGTGTGTGCAGGAGGTGGAGCTAAGATTAGTGTCAGCTGAGTTTCTTTATTCTCTCTCTTACACACACACACACACACACACACACACTCGCACAGGTTTCAGTCTGAGAGTTGAGGAGCTGTAGGAGGTCATCATGGTAAGACCTGTGTCTTTATTTTAATGAGATTTAATGAAATACCTGAGCAGGTGTGTTTCAGCGGCAGGCGGTGTGTGTTTAGTTATACATAACAACGTAGTCTGAAAGGTGTGTTGACTGTCAAGCTTCTTTTGACTGTAAAAACAGGGAGAGTCTCTCTCTCTCTCTCTCTCTCTCTCTCTCAAACACACACACACACACACACACACACACACACACACACACACACTGCTTTTAATGAAGTTAGGCAAACAGACAGGGAAATCACTCTGACTTGTCACTGTACTGAAATGTACGAGTGTGTGAAATGTTAGAAACACTGTGTGTGTGTGTGTGTGTGTGTGTGTGTGTGTGAGAGAGAGAGAGAGAGAGAGAGAGAGAGAGAGAGAGATGGGTGTGTTAAACCAGTTTCTCTGCTTCACAGGCAAGAAGTAATGCAGTTTTAGCTTCTCCAAACAAACAAAACAATTACAACTGTGTGTGTGTGTGTGTGTGTACATATATATATATATATACTTACTCTTGGCACATGTATACACACACACACAGTGTATAGCTACACACTCCTCTATATGAATATATATGAAGAAGGGATAAAGGTCAGGTGACGCTTTTCCGCTCTTCATCTGTCCAGTCTGAGCGTGTGTGTGTCCACTGTAGCCTCAGATTCCTGTTCTTGGCTGCCAGGAGAGGATCCTCTCTTCTGTTGTTTACCTGAAGGTTTAAAGTGTTGTGTGTTCTGAGATGCTTTTCTGCTCACCGCCGCTGTAAAGAGTGAGTATTGGAGTTATTTGAGTATTTGAGTTACTGTATCCTTCCTGTCAGCTGCAGCTGGTCTGGAGAATCTCCTCTGATGTCTCACATCAACGAGGTGTTTCCTCTCGCAGAGCTGCAGCTCACTGGATGTTTTTTGTTTTTAGCGGCACTGTGTGTAAACTCCAGAGACTGTTGTGTGTGAAAATCTCAGGAGATCAGCAGTTTCCAAAAAACTCAACCTGGCACTAGCAGCCACGCCCCGGCCGAAATCGCTGAGAGCCCTGAGCTTCCTCTCCGTTCTGAGCTTTGATGTGAGCGTTAGCTGAAGCTCTTGAGCTGTATCTGCGGTGCCGTTCACACCTGGGATTAACATGCGTCCTGGCTGATCGGACGCGTCGTTTCCGCTGGAGAGAGGCCGTCACACACGTTTCTCATGTACCTGTACCAACTGTTTCAAATGTTTTAATCAGGTTGTCTGCTAACCATGAAACTTATGGAAGGATGAGAGATGAGACGATGAATGAAGCTTTGAAAAGCAGCTGCTTTTGTTTACTTTGTTGCTGTCCAGGATACAAAGAGATGCATTCAATCCCATTCACATCTGTACTTAGTGCTGTGTGTGTGTGTGTGTGTGTGTGTGTGTGTGTGTTTATAAAGGTGTGTGAAATGAAGGGGAGTTTCTTATTCCTGCTTAATCATTAACTAGACTTCCTGTATCGCTCTCTCTGTACCTGTAGTGTTTAACTCTTTATATTCAGGACTAAAAGTTGAAAAATTATTTTTCCAACATTAAACTACATGATTTCTTTAACACACACACACACACACACACACACACACACACACACACACACACACAAATCTTTACATTTAAAAACATCGTCTTTAAACATTAGAGATGAAGATATTTGCTTTATTTTGACCTTCATTCATGTTGTTACACGGCATTTTTAGAACTTGAAGAAAATCCACGAGGTCCACTTTACTCTGGCAGAGACGTGTTCTGCGTGCGTGTGCAGTTAGTGTTTTTGTGTTAACTTGCTGTTATGTTGCTAACAATAACAAGAAATCTCACCCGAAATACTGCCTCTAATCTAATAACATCTATAAACAAGAACTAAACTTCACTGGAGCTGAACACTGGAACGGCTTTTCACGAGGGCCGCCATCTTGGATACCAATCTCAGCACAGAGTAGTGTGATTAAACCTCCCTCGGCTCCACTCCACTGATCGACTACATGTAGGGTAACAGTAGTGACATTTGTACATGGTACTTGTACATATGACAATAAACGTTGTGACTTGTGACATTGTGGATAATTTATTTTGGAACCAGTAGAAAGCTAATGCTAATGTTGCTAGCAGCATGTTTGTGCAGATGAAGTGAAGCTTTTCTGTTAGAACGATAGAAATCATCTTCATGTTTTCAGAACACCATCTAAAGGTGACGTGATCATCATTAAAGCTGCTGATGATTAATCTGTGGTTTTCTGTGATTAATGTATTTAAATCCTGAAATCGTACGAGATTCTGCTTTATCCGCTTTGTCCCTCATTTGTCCCTTTATTTTTAATATAAATAGTCAGATAATATAAATGATGGATTTTCTCTGTGTGTCTCTGTTCTTTCAGATGTTCAGGATTACTCACTGCTTACTCACAGCAATGATAGTGATGCCATTCAGCATATGTAGAGGTAAAGCTGAATACACACACACACACACACACACACACACACACACAATTTCCACCTCAAAGACCAGTTTATATTTCAGCAGTGATCAAACACAAGTCCATAATTTTCCTCGGCTTATTGTTCACAAATCCATTATGCTGCATTCACGTGAGTTTCACTCGCCCTGTAACCATGACAACAGTGTTACCATGGAGCTCTGTTCTATAGCCGACTGTACCAGGAAACTAGGTACAGTAGCTTAGCTATAGGAAGAGGAGATGATTCTGTAATGAGACTGTAATTCTGTAACATGATGGACCTGCAAACGTTTGTAAGGTTTTAAGAGATTAAAGTTCTCCCGAGTTCGGCTTCTTGGTAGTTACAGTGCAGCAGTGTGATATGTTGGAATTTCCTGAACTCACTAACAAACTCGCTTTCCTTTCTGCACTCAGTCCTTTGTCTTTGTTGTTTTTACTCCTCCGCCCCCAGAGTTGCGTTTTGACTAATGATTTAAAAAAGCGTTCAACCCCTTCAGTGATTTTCCTGAGAAAGCAGGAGGCGGATGAGTCAAAGCCAGGCTTCCTGTAGGATGTGTTGTACAGTGAGAGCTGTGGGTTGAGGAAAGACTGATTTTTGGATCTTCTGAAAACTGTAGTGAAGATCAGAACATATTCTTCATCATCATCATCATTCATACACACTGCAGTTAACACTCCTGGCTGAAATACACAGACTCACGATTAACACAGGACTGGAAACAGGTTTAAACGGGGATTAGAGGCACAGTACTGAAACACACAGGGATTTACAGAACCAGGTAAAGGTTCAGACACTACAGATTTATATTTGTGTTTTTCATTCTCTTAGACATTTTTGTAAAGGTTCATGGGCTGTGACAAGCTAAGATTGAGGAATTAATATTCTTTAAAAAGCAAAAAAGCACTCTACATGAGTCAGTTTTCTAGATATAATGTCAGCAGAATCATTTCCCCCGACTGAGCAAAAAACCCCAAAAGCACACAGGCAGGTTGTTCAAATCCTGTAGGATATCAGCAGACTTCCATTTTCCGTTTTCTGTTTGCGCCCTGATATTCCGGGCAAAACTCCAGGATGGTGGCATGAGCTTAGCGTGTGGTTTTAAAAGGAAACCCAGAGTGAAGGATGGGATTGGTTCCTCAGCTCCCTGCTCCACTGATACACAGCCAGTGGAACTTGTGCGGTTCTTAACTGCTGTGTCCTGAAGACTCGAGTCTCACAGTCGTTCCCTAACATTACATTTAACTATGACTGCTTGTTAAGAAACTAAAAATGTTAATAGTAATTGGCTAATCACTCTGGGAATTAGAGGAACACTACAGTATCTCTGACAAATAAACTAAAACAACTACCCACTACACTGTAAAGCATCTTTATTTGTTTATCTGTAAATATTATTATTTTAATAGTTGCAGCTGCATTTACGTTTACTGAGGACGGTTCCACACAGACACCCTGAAGTCTGCTCTGACTGAAAACAGTTTCTGCCCAAGTCTCCTGTGTTTCACTGAATAATTCACTTGGATGTTATAGCATTAAAGCTAAAATAATAATTAAAAAAGACCCTGATGTACTGTAGATCTTTTCACAGTGGCATGACTCAAACTTCCCACGCTGTTGTGGGAGGGGCCTTATGGGACGTGATTAACGGGCGTGAAACTATATCGCCTCCGAAGTGTCACTGACGTACACGCTGACTGCGGTTTGTGCACATTAAACATTTCTCGCTGGCTTTCGCCCTCACCCTGCTGTCTGTACCTCGCATGCCCCTCCTCTCCACACACTCCGTGCTGTCTGAGGCTCTAGTACACAGTTTAGGAGATTTATTTATAATCGCACTGTTCGCTGCCACCCAGATGAGGATCGGTTCCCTTTTGAGTCTGGTTCCTCTCAAGGTTTCTTCCTCATAGCGTCTG
>JAKKZN010000015.1:22307836-22328456 GCA_033441825.1 Pangasius elongatus | reverse complement strand
GGAGTGATCGCTGTAAGTGAAGCAGTGTGGGAGTGATCGCTGTAAGTGAGCGAGTGTGGGAGTGATCGCTGTAAGTGGGAGTGATCGCTGTAAGTGAGCAAGTGTGGGAGTGATCGCTGTGATCTCTGTCCCGTCAGTGATCTGTGCTCACGCGAACTTCGGGAGGAGTGATGCTTTAAGAGTGTGTAAGCGCTCTTCTCTGTTTTGATGATGATGAGGATGATGAGGATGATGATGATGAGGATGATGAGGATGATGAGGATGAGGATGATGAGGATGATGATGATGATGAGGATGATGAGGATGAGGATGATGATGATGATGAGGATGATGAGGATGATGAGGATGATGATGATGATGATGATGATGATGATGATGAGGATGATGAGGATGAGGATGATGAGGATGATGATGATGAGGATGATGATGAGGATGATGATGATGATGGTGATGATGATGAGGATGAGGATGATGATGATGATGATGATGATGATGATGAGGATGATGATGATGATGACCTGATCAGATCGCCAGGAATCGCACTTCGCTAGCGAGGTGTTTATGCAGAACGATTTCACTGCTGAGCTTCTGAAACTCAGGAGAAAGCGGAAATACCGAAGAAACTGTTTCTCAGCCCTGAAATCTACAGCCAAACCCAGATTAAAGTCCACACACACATTCACACTGTAGAATTAAAATACCGAGTTTATTCTCTAATTCGAACTAATTTTATATCTGAGTAAACAGAAGGATTAAAGTGAATCAGTAGCTTTAGACACAGTATTAAAACAGAAATAATAATAAATAAAGCTGCATCTTTTGAATCTTATTTTTGTTTTAGCTGAAATAAAATTTTACATTTTAACTCAAAATTGCTGACATGCAACAAACCTTTTTACATGTTAATATAATTTAACATTAAGACTAAGAATGGGACTAAGTTTAAGTTTAAGATTAGGATTAAGATTAAGATTAGGATTAAAGGTACGGTTTACTTTATTTTCCCTTCAGAGATTTTTCTCTTGGACTCAGCATATCTGCATTACACAGCAACATAAAGTTACACACACTAAAGCTGTATCTGTGCATTTAAACCGAAATCCACTTTATTTTAAACATCTGATCACTTTAAGAGAAACATTTCACTTTAAACCGCAGTGTAAATGTTTCAAACCTGAAATCTCATTTTATCCCTCAGCCGCTTTTAACCCTGAACATCTCGCTTTAATATCAGATTCTAAACTTAAAATAATTTACATCCAAAATAACTTTTACTTTAACAGTGAGGCCGATTAACACACACACACACACACACACACACACACACACACACACACACACACACACACACTGAGCTGTATTATTAAACAGCCTTTATATAACATTATAAAGTGTTAATTACCCGAGGACTGACTCGAGCTCGACTCTCTCTTTCTCTCTCTCACTTTCTATCCCTATCTCTCTCTTTCTCTCCCTCTCTCTCCCTCTCTCTCTCCCTCTTTCCCTCTCTCTCTCTCCCTCTCTCTCTCCCTCTCTCTGCCCCTCTCTCTCTCTCTCTTTCTCTCCCTCTCTCTCCCTCTCTCTCTCTCCCTCTCTCTCTCCCTCCCCCCCCCCCTCTCTCTCTCCCCCCCTCTCTCTCTCTCTCTCCCTCTCTCTCTCCCTCTCTCCCCCCCTCTCTCTCTCTCCCCCCTCTCCCTCTCTCTCTCTCTCTCTCTCCCCCCCCCCTCTCTCAGGCGGACATATTGCGTCTCGAGCAGCGCCTCATGTGTGTAAACAGTTAAATTAGTAAAGATAGCTCATTACGACCGGCGCCCCGCTGAATGAATGTTAACTCGAGAGATTAAGAGGACTAATGAGTGTTTCCCCTAATGGCCTCCTCACACACACACACACACACACACACACACACACACACACACACACACACACACACACTCGTACTTTAATGTTTAACTGGGCCGCTGCTTTAGCACTTAAAGCTCTGACAGGCTAAATGGCGTTTGAAATACGGCGCTAATTAAAGAGACGCTTCATGTGTGTGCTTTTAATTACAGCTTTGATAAATTAGAGCAAAAGAACACGCTGCAGTATGGCACTGTTTTTACATCCACACTTAATGTTATCCACAGCAACCTACACGTGCAGCAGACTTTAAAACAGACAGACAGACAGACAGGTGTGTAAAACATACAGGTTATATCATATGAAGTGAACTTCAGTTGTAGCTTTGGGAACAAACGCGTGGAAATAAACTGCGTCTTTTACTGAATTATTTCTTTTCTTGTCAGTTTGTTTATGAGCATAAAGAATGAACATGTAGAATCTCTGCAGCTTCTTTTAAAAGCTTAAGAGATTCATTTCTTCTCATTTCACTAAACACAAACCATCTGACTTTTAACTTAGAAATACACACACATCTCTTACATTATAAATCACAACTACATCACTTTATTCTAAAACATTTCACTTTAAATCTAAAACTAATCACCTCTTTATAAGCCACTAAACCAAAACATTTCAACATCTGAACTTTTCCCTTTAAAATCATGTCACTTTCAGTGTCACAGTAAATTATGTTTTAAATCAAAATGTCTCTTTTCAGCCCTCAAATGATCCGAATTTAAACCTGAATCTAAATTTAAACCTAAATCTAAATTTAAACCTAAATCTAAAAGTACTCATTTTAAATAGAAGTATAAAATTTACTTTTATACATAAAATAAGATAATAATCTTTAAATCGAAAACTAATCTGAGCTTAAACCTAAAACTAAACTGTCTGACTTCAGATCTAAAATTAATCTGAATTTAAACATAAAACGAGTCGGACTTTAAAAATGAAACGGATCTCCTCAGTCTGATTCGATGATTCACTCCGGCTTCTTTTAAACCATTGCACTGGAGCAACTAATAAAAACGTAAAGTTCATCTGATTTTTAAACTGACTCGTTTTCTCTCTTCTCTCGTTGTGTGTTCAGGAGGAAAGACCAGGACGAAGGATAAGTACCGGGTGGTGTACACGGATCATCAGCGCCTGGAGCTGGAGAAGGAATTCCACTACAGCCGCTACATCACCATCAGGAGGAAGGCGGAGCTTGCCACGGCCCTCAGCCTATCAGAGAGACAGGTTCGCTAAGCAATCAGAGATGAGAAACTCATCCTGAGGAAAGGCAGAATAGTTTTGTGTAATTTGTGTAATACACTACTTACACACACTGTGTTATTAAAGATGAGTCAGAATTATAACCATGTGACTGTGTGTGTGCCATGTGTTACAGTAATAACAATAATAATAATAACAACAATAACAACAACAACAACAACAACAATAATAATAATAATAATAATAATAATAATAATAATAATAATAATAATAATGCATGTTTATAAGTTTAAAGACAGACAAAGTAAAAGAAAAAAATGCAAAAGAGAGAAATTGGGCTTAAGATAAAAAAAACAAAAGGCAGAGTTGTTTCAGCATTACAGAGTAAAGAATGAACGTGTATATGAAAAGGTCAAGAAACAATACGAGACAAACAAAAGCATACAGAGAGGAAATAATAATAACTGATTAATCGATTGAGTCAGTAAGTAAACGAATAAACAAGGAAACACTTTATACATTCACATCACAGCTGCTTGGCGTCTACAGATGTTTCGGTTCTCAGCTGCTACCTCTGTCTGTCACGGGAAATGTAAAAAATGTTTTTCTCTTGTTTTGTGTTTTAGGTGAAAATTTGGTTTCAGAACCGACGCGCCAAAGAGAGAAAAATCAACAAAAAGAAACTGCAGCAGCCGCAGGCGTCCACCACGACGCCGACTCCTCCGAGCTCCAACATCACGAGCAGCAGCGCAGGCCTGGTGTCGTCCTCCATGCCCATGAGCATTAAAGAAGAGTACTGACCGAACAGAACCGCCCATGCATCTCTGTAATATTCATAATAACAATGATATTCAACATATTCACAGAACTTTCACTTTCTGAGTCATTCTGGACACCGAAAAGGGACATTTTCGTGGTTTATAAAATTGCTTTTAAAGAGAAAAACTATTACTATTCATACAACCAGGTCTTTGGTCATGTTCCTTTCTACTGTTAATAATACGTTTGGTTTGCTCTTTCCATAGTCTGAAATATTTGTAAATGCTTTTGATTCAAATGTTAGAAACCTAATAAGTGTATATTTTAAACCTAATTTGTATTAAAAGCTTTGTTTGTGAACCCTGTTTTGTTTTATTCTTGCATTTCCACAAGGCACTGAGGCTCCTAAAGTGAAGAGACCAACAATTCCAGGTGAATTCTGAAATACTGAACATCAGAAATACAACAAGCCAATAGGGTCTAATGAAACATGAAACCCAGGAGAACAGGGTATGAGCATGGGAACATGGGAACATGGGAACATGGGAACATGGGGACAGGAAGAGGTCTTGCTGGGATTCCTGCATAAACACAGAAGAGATCCAAAGATAGTGGTTATGCTAGTTAAACTAGTTAAACTGGCAGCATTAGTTTACAAATTAGCACAAGTTCAAACTCTATTCAGGGGAGGACATGGATAAGATGGAACTGGAACTGAGGAACCTTCTGTTACACTGAATTCAGGTACAAAAAATACCAAACAGACCAGATCAGTCATTAACCTTCAGCAAGCGCTTTATCCTGATCAGGGTCATGGTGCCGATCCCAGGAACACCTGGCACGAGGTGGGAATACACCCTGGATGGGCGTCAATTCACCTATTTAGAGAGGAAACTCAGTCAGACAGGGGGAGAACGTACAAATCAGGCAGTCACCTGAACTCAGGATCAAACCTGGGACCCTGAAGGTGCCAAAACTACCTGCTGTACCTCTGTGACCCCCATTAAGGATTAGACAGAAGTAAGTTAGATATCTGATAACCCAGGGTTCTGAGTAGGGCTTGGTTTATGGTTTATGGTTGGAATGAGAACTGAGATTTAATCCTGGAGATGAGCAGAGGCTAGTGGGCTAGCACAAACAGTGGATGACTGGACTAGAAACGGACATACTGTCATCTTCTGAGACAAATGAGATTGGACCTTCTAGAGCAAGCAGTTGTGGCTCAGCAAAGACAGAGGATTGAGGGGAATCAGAAAGATCTAAAATATCTGGAGAACCAAAGATTAAGGACCATGAATACCTTTGTAGTAGTGTCACAGGGTCTGGAAATAAATGTCAGAGCAGATGAGTGAGAACAAAACAAAAAAGGAAAGGAGAGAGAATAAGAGAGAAGAAAGCCAGAGCAGAAACATCAGCAGCAATAGATCCTGGATCAGATGTGGTACCAGGAGGGACAGGAGGCTTTTGTTGGCTGCATATGGCTACATGTGGACTGGGAATGGGACTGGATCACAGTGGAAAACTCACCATGAGGTCTGGAGAAAACATTGTTAAGGATAATGCCAGATCCTTAAACCTCCTGCCAGGCTTCCCTCAGACCTGAACCAGAGCTGGAGCAGAACTGGGACAGCAAAGAGAGGAGCTTGAAGTTATACGGAAACAAAACCAGGGAAGAAAATATCTGAGGCATCAGTGGGGGCAGCGCAAAGTGTCCTGGTTGACAGGAGACCTAGAAGAACCCTGGAATATTATCTGTTTGGTGTAGGTGGGCAGGATTAACATAGGATTAACCTGTGAAAGGGTTAATCACCAGAATTCCTCCTGGTGACCCTAATACCTGTTATTAACACTGCTGGAAGAGTTGTTTACAGCAAGAACTACGAGGTCAGTGGTCAGGAGACTGGAGAACCTGCAGAGGACCTGGAAGTGGTTGAGATTAAGAGGTAGAATAATAATAATAATAATAATAATAATAATAATAATAATAATAATAATAATAATAATAATAATAATAATAATATATAAAGGGCATATGATCAGAATGCTAACCTAGGATATGTGATCTAGAAAGAATTGTAAGTAAAATCGTGCCTTAGTAGAACCTGCCCCAGGTTTATCAGCAGAACGAGCTGGTGCTGGAGGCTGCAGAAGCTCAGGAGGAGCTCAGGCTCAGAGTACAGTCAGGAGGGGAAGCATGACAAACACCAACATGTGCATGGATAGTCAAAACCAGGACAAGAAAACACTGGCCTGATTTTCAAAAATGTTTTTCCAAATGTTTAAAGTTGATGTGTGTGTGTGTGTGTGTGTGTGTGTGTGTGTGTGTGTGTGTGTGTGTGTGTGAACAGGATTCACAGGGCTGTGTTTTAACTGTTTACTCAGTGTAACGAGACGGCTGGATAAGAGACGATTACACACTGGGAGTCGTTTCAGTACTCGTCCCTCTCCACTCGTCCTTATCAGGAAGGGAGGGATGAAGAGATGAAGAGATGCAGCAGTCATGTTTACCAACGTTTACCAACCACGCTAGCACAGGCAGGGTGCGGCGGCCAAAGGGCAAAGCCATCGCAGTGCATGAGCAAACACAACGCATGCGAGCCCGAGCAGATCATCGACTGACGTTCATGCGTTTTAAAATGGCCCGACGCTGCAGGGTGCTCGGATATTAACGTTTACTTTTAATGCAGAAATATGACTAACACCATGAGTTCACTTTTCAGTGCTAGATTAGAGTGTAAGGCCACTTAACCCCATGAAAATCAGGGTTTATTATTCAGCTATTCATTTCCAGGCATTGTTATTATTCAGGAACTTCAGTAAAACTAATAATGAAGACAGATGATTGACAGGATCTGGGTTTGAGCAGATCTTTTTTTAACACGTACAGCAGCAGGTCTGCAAACATCATTTTCCATCTTTAAAGTTTTTCTTTTGTCTTATTTTCACTGAACAAACAAAAGCTAAGCATCTGCCTCAGTCTCATGATCATATCCTACATTCACTGGTCATAAATGCCATAAAGCCAGGTTTAAGAGATGTGAAAGTGAGAATTGGTCATTAGAGGTTTAAAAGAGAATGGTGATGAACAACAGGCCGAATATCTCGAGACGTTGAGTCATGCTCACCAATAAAACAATTATTTCAGGCACTAACACTGTTCTCCTGGCCAGGTGAGTCAGTGAGTGAAAAGGTAAGAAGAACTGGATTTTAAACCCAGCAGAGGAGACGACCTGTTCGTGAAGTGGCAGTGTGACTGAGGAATGTGGCAATGTTTCTGAGAAAAACACACTTCCTGTATCCTGCCATGTCTTGTTTGGATGCCAGTAAATCGTAAATGACAACGCTGCTAACCTTTGATCGCCAGAGAGAGAGAGAGAGAGAGAGAGAGAGAGAGAGAGAGAGAGAGAGAGAGATATGCACTTCATGAGAAAGTAACTCCACACTTCATACAGTCCACTGTGATAATTATGAAACGCAGGCGTTAGCGTTAGCTATAACATACTCTACCTGCATGTGTCCTGCTCTAAATATCAGCATTCAGAACCTGGAGTGGGTGTGGCCTAACCTGGAAGAGTTTTGTTCATTCATTCTTTCTTTCTTTCTTGTCAGTGTAATTGTTCACAATTGGTCTCAACTAGATATGTTTTTTTAATCAGCGAACCTCTCTGACAACAACAGCAACAAAACCAACAGTGCACTTCTTACTCATACCTGCATTTATATCTGTTTATAGCACAAAATCTCTTCATATTTAGTTAAATCTCTAGAAGATTCCTGAACAAAACTCTGTCCCCTTTGGAATGATGCATAAATACAGCTCCCTATTTTGGTGAAGATGCAACTAAACACTTTAAGGTTAAATTTCAAAATGTGTAATGTTTCACATAGACACGTGTTAATATTACACACATACTGTGATCATAAGAGCTTATTGTGGAACAATAAATATATAAAAAAAACATCTTTCACTGTGAACGCTGTGATTTTTCCAAAACAAGGACCATTGAAAGATAACCCTAACCCTGCTGTCTCTATGAGCAGATGATAATATTGAATATTCTGATATTTAACTGATTATATATGATATATAATGATAAATAATGATACTATATAATATATATGATTACTGGTTATATCATATAACTAACTTATACTGAAAATTCATGGATCAAGGCATTTTTAATTAAAGGCATTTCTACGTAAGTAAATATGTAGCTTTTACATGTTGGTGTAATGTTTACGCTGCTACAGTACACTGAGTTTGTAAACGTTCATATTTCTATTGAAGGAGTTTAACATAAACCTTCCATTATTTCCTATTTATGTTTTTTTGAACTTGTATATTTTACTAAAGTGGAAATTCTGTGCTTATTGTAATTACACTGATCCTCTGAGTAAATCTCCTTCTGATCAGAGCTGCCTTTCAGAACACTGAGACGGTTTAATAGATTATTATAACATCAGCCTGCTTCTGAGAAGAGGGACGGCACTGATGCTGTATGTCCGGCACTGAGCAGGGTTTGTGTCGCTTCCCCATGCTCATGAGCCGGCTCTTTTCAGTAAACACCACGTTAATTGTTAAAACAACAGGAGGCATTTGCTTCTTTCCCCAGTGGGTCGTAAAGTTTATTAGAGGGCCTCGTCATAAACTCGCCCTCACCACAGTAACACAAACACGCTCGGGGAAAGTCAATACAGCATCATCTCCACGGACGGACTTGTTAGAAGAAGACATTAGCGTCCTTCCATTTAACCGCTCAAACAAACAAACATCCAAAAACGTACATCACTAAGCTGGACATGCCGAGAATCTGCAGATCCGAGCTACAGTTACAGATTTTCACTCCATTAAAATTCATAAACTACTAGTGAAACTACATTGTTAAAGAGGAAGTGAGGGATATATCTATATTTTTCTAATATAATTTCATTTTACTTTTCTAAAAAACGTGCGTTTCGTTGTGAAAGTCGTGCCTCGGACGCCGGCACGTGCGGGATCTGCTGCACTTCACGTCGATTACTGCTCAGTCCTCATACAGCGCCGTGTTTATGGGGCAGTTTTACCATAAACTCTCATTTACAATATACTAACTGCCCCCCTAATATCCTCTATATTGGTGAGATTTATTCTGAATAAACACTGCAGCTGTAAAGCAATAGCAATCACAATGCAGGAGTCGTGTGGAAATTACAGACAGGTTCAAGTGCCGTGGCGCGTTACGGCTTTATCACGTGCACCGCTGGAATCCCAGCACAGATAACGGAACACACACTGCCATTTCTACACACTTCAACAACACACATTCTTTATTAGAATAGCCAAAACGAAAAGAATACTTATTCGATTATTATAATAATAAGAGTATTAATTGCAGTTAATTAGTAGCAGTTGCACTAATAATAATACTCGTGATAATACTTTAATACTACATTCATTTTACACTCGTAGAAAAAAAGGTCAAATCTGGAACCAATAAAGGTTCTATGTAGAACCTGGGATATGACTAAGAACCCTTCTGAAACAAAGAATCCCTTAAATCACCCTTTTAAACAGTGAAGACAGGAAGAGACAGGAAGTGACAGTAGTAATGTTAGTATCAGTGACAGTACAGTAATAATAACTCACACTAATTCTACAGCATTAGCAGCATTATCAGTGGTACTAATAGTAATAATACTACTGCTACTATCGGTACCGTTTGCCAGACGGCAGGAGGGTGAAGAGTGTGTGAGAGGGGTGTGTGGGGTCGTGAAGAGTGTGTGAGAGGGGTGTGTGGGGTCGTGAAGAGTGTGTGAGGGGTGTGTGGGGTCGTGAAGAGTGTGTGAGGGGTGTGTGGGGTCGTCCACGATGCTGGTGGCTTTGCAGATGCAGCGTGAGGTGTAAAGGCCTGCGATGGAGGGAAGAAAGACCCTGATGATCTTCTCAGCTGTCCTCACTATCCGCTGAAGGGTCTTGCGACCCGAGAAACCAATACTACTAATACTAAACTAATACTACTTTACCTTACTCTTACTAATACTAACACTTTACTAACAGTAGTACTAATACTAACACTTTACTAACAGTAGTACTAATACTGATACTGCTACTGATACTGCTATTACTACAGTGTAGAAAGGAGAAGCAATGACGGTAGGAATATTATTATTAACCACAATAGCAGTGATAGTATAAGCATTAGTAGTACTGTAATAAAGCTAGTAACATTAGTGCTAACTGTAGGGGTATTATTATTATTATTATTATTATTATTATTATTATTATTATTAGCATTATTAGCATTATTAGCATTATTAGCATTACCAGAAGCAACAGCAATAATAACAGTAATAATATTAACACTTCTATAGCTACTGTTACTCCTAACATTTACTAATGCTAGTGCTATTACCTCTGATAACGCTATACTTAAATCCCACCTTTCACACAGTGCAGATAAGAGGAGCAACAGCACTAATACTATTAATAACAGCAGCATTGGTCAGTATAAGTACTAGTAATAATATCATGGTAGAAGTGTTGGTAGTACATACTAATACTACCACTCTAAATACACTTTACTAGCAATATTAGTATCAGAATTAGTAGCATACTAGCAAAGTAACAGGATTAATATTAGCATTTGTAGTATAGAATTAGCAGCAGAAGCATTAGCACTAATTGTAGCATTATTATTGTTATTATTATTATTAGTAGTAGCAGAGCATTAACAGTATAAACAGCAGAAATAAAAGTTGTAGGATGAAATAATTACTCCTAGGTTTGGTGGTTTTTGCAATATTACTACTAAATAAATACACGTTACTAGCAATATTAATATTAGTACTAGTATAAACAGTGTAGTTTATTAGCACAACTGTAACACTGGTATTATTAGCATTAATAGTAATAGCATCTGTATTAATAGCATTAGTAATATTAGGAACAGAGATCAGTTGTAGTCAGGATTGTGTCAGATTGTGTGAGTACTGTTCTAATTGTAGTAATGGTTCTTGGAGTACTGTTAGCACTAACGCTAATGGTTCTAGGAGTACTGTTAGCACTAACGCTAATGGTTCTAGGAGTACTGTTAGCACTAATGCTAATGGTTCTAGGAGTACTGTTAGCACTAATGCTAATGGTTCTAGGAGTACTGTTAGCACTTTTAATACTAGCAGTATTAGTGATAGCAGCAGTAATAATAGCATTAGTGTTAGTATAACTACAGTACTCGGAACAGCAGTGAACCTAGAAGCCGATACTAACTAAATAATACTAAATAATAACTTTAGGAAAGCCTATGTTCAGGCGAATATGTGATAATTTTACTAATGCAGTTTACATAATACTAATCTGGAGGCTATTAGCATAGTATTAGCGTCATAGCAACCAGGAAGTGAACACGTCTCGGCTGATCGGTAACATCTGGGGTAGAGACAGGGTGGGTGTTTGATTTCAGATTTGTCCAAACTGTAACTTAACCACTCACCCACACACTTACACACACACACACACACACACACACACACACACACACACACACAGCCAAGATTCAGTTAAAGACTTTCACCCTTCACTCACCTCATTAACCTTTGCCTCCGTTGATAAATTTAAGAATTTCACCATGACCGAGCAGAAGGTGTGTGTAAGTGTGTGTGTGTGTGTGTGTGTGTGTGTGTTAAGTTCAAGTTCAGTAATGTGAAGTATATTTCACCCTCTGTGAATGATTGACTCGCTTGAATTGTAATATATTCTGTAAAATCTCACGAAATTACTATAAACTTTCAAACGGTAAAAACCACAAACAATTATTCCCACAGCTCCCACTGAGGGGGCGGAGTCACCCTCATCGCCCCAACACTGATTACTGTCCTGTAACAGCATGTCCCTGAGAGTGTTATTCCTCTTACACCACAGCAACGTACCAACAGTTACATTAATTTATTTACTATTAAAGAACAGCACATCATACTTTTATCCATTTATAGCTACATTTAATGTTGTGGAACAAGTTAGTTGCTGTTGTCGCTTAAACAGTCGTTCCCTCACCAGCGTCTCTTTATTCTCTCTCTTCAAGGTAATAAGACAAAAAAATGCAGCTTGTTACCGAGAAACCGCAATGAAGCGTAAACTCCCCTGTCCTGAAGATGTCGGTAAAGTTACAGCTTTACCTCTGACACTGGAGACTCCTTCCATAAATGTTACATAAACATCTCCTTACTTTAAGAAAACTTCACCATATCAACGATGAAGTGTCCGCTGTACACGTCCCTGTGAATGAGCTGTTGCTATGGAAACGATAACGGATTAGAGCGAGAGCATTAATATAAACCTGCGCTACTGTCAGTAATTACTCACATGATGCATCATGTCTGTAGCCGTGAGGATAATTTGGTGAGCTGAAGGTCGAGTTTGGTTCGTAAAGGTCAAACGGACCTCCACAACCGTGGATAGTGTAGACAGTGTTTAGTGTTTATTGTTTATTGTGTAGTGTTTAATGTTTAATTATTTATTGTCTGGTCTCTAATCGTCGTGCCGTCACTCTTTCAGGAGAATTCACATTACATCTGTGTGTGAGGAGATGAGAGGAAAGACAGTAAAGTCGACTTGACTCGAGTGTGTGTGTGTGTGTGTGTGAGTGTGTGTGTGTGTGTGTGTGTGTGTATCAGCTGACTCGGGGAATCCTGGAACATCATGCCATTACACTGCACTAATAAAGAGCACGGACTCGTTAAGGTCATTAGCCATATAGAGATAATATAACACACATATAGAGCTTCTGTTTCATACCACGTGACTGCCCCGTCCCTTATCTGCACGGATATTATTATTATTATTATTATTATTATTATTATTATTATTAGTAGTAGTAGTAGTAGTAGTATTACTGTCTTTTTAATTTGACACTTATTTCGCAGCTCTAACTTACATGTAGCTTGCATAATGTTTTAAAAAAATAAAAATCTATTAAATATCCTCTTTATTTGCTCTCATCAACACCAGATACATATTTATTTAAAGTCTTTATTATCTACTATTACACTTTGGTCTTTATTTATTTGCTTATATAATAATTGCATTTTAGTTTATAAAGTATTGAAACTTTATATATTTTTTATATATTTTATATAAGTATATTTTTATTTTTGACATTTTATTGCATTTTTTATTGTATTTTATTGTAACTAAAAAATTAAGATCTATTTATTTCTGTATTTATGATCTAAAAAATGATGAAGTAATTTATTAAGTACATTTTATTTGTTAAAGTTTTAAAGCTTCTTTCTTTGTTTTACATTTCACTGTTTCAGATTTTAAAATTTCAGATGAAGAGCTTTTAATTTATTAAATAAATGTTTATTGGTGTCAGCTCATCAAACCAACAGAAGACCCGATTATTTCTCTGTAATAATAATAATAATAATAATAATAATAATAATAAGAAGAAGAAGAAGAAGAAGAAGAAGAGAGTACTGCGGCTGTAACACCAGTGAAAGCTGCTGCTTTGCTTCATGAAGCTGGTGAATTATTTAGGAAACAAATGCGAATGGAAATTGTGTTGAAGTGATAAAGTGAAGTGCGTCATCACGCGCTGAGAAATAAACACACACCCGCTTTATCAGCTTCCGCCCCGAGACCTCAGCTACAGCCCCGAGTTCACAGAAACTTTCTTCATTTTAAACGTAAATAAAATAGGTGTTGTAGCTCAGGTGTGTGTGTGTGTGTGTGTGTGTGTGTGTGTGTGTGTGTTTCACCTGTCTGTGTCGTTGTCACCTGTCTCATTAATGATTGACTGCAGTAAAGCAGTAAAGGCTGGAGATTATGGAAAGGCTGATCATGGCACGGTCGTAAAGATCCGGCGCTTTATTGCTCTAGCGCTCTTTTACCTTGACACGATTTGCATGCTAGCCTTTGACCCTTTCTGAAGAACTCGCTGATCCTCACCTCACTGATCCCCCTGACTGATCCACCTCACTGATCCACCTGACTGATCCACCTTTACAAAGCCTTTCTGTTTATTTACTTCACCTGAATTTTATTCACCGCAGGCCTGAGTAACTTCAGACGTTGTAGCGAGCGATGTGGCTTCACCGTGAGCTCATCCGCAGCTGGACGTCAGGAAACGTGTGTTTGATTAATAATCTTATTCATTTACATTCATTCAGTGAGGAATGAGTCGTTTATTCAATCCAACAGGCATGTTTTGGCTTCATTTGGAAATCACGTGAATATTTTTCTTGATTTTGTTTCAGGTGTTGAAGTTTACAGTAAAATCATTGTTCCTTTATTCATCTAACTTGTGTAGAAACGAGAAATGATCACAGGATATGACACAAGACTGGCGAATTAAACACAGATGACGAATCAGCTTCAGCTGTGTGGAAATAAGCTCCGCCCATTAGTCCCTTTTTTTTTCTTCAGAGGACCATGGAGGTGTTTTGTGGAGTTGTTTAGATGCGTCGCAGTATAGTGACTGCGGAAACCAACACTAAGAAGAGCAATCAAAAAAAGACAAAAAACAAACAGACAGGAAACAGAGCACAGTCACACAGAGACAAATACAGATAATAACAGAGTAAAGACTAAGATTAATATCAATATTACATTTACAGAAAATGTAAATAAAATGTAATAGGCTCAAGTGGGTCAAGTTCCCATCAGTGCAGAAGCCCTGAACCTGAAAAGCTGTAAAAAAAAAAGAAAGAAATTTGTTATTTTTGACTTAATAACTGTTTTATGTGTTGTTATTATCTTGTTCTCGTGGTTCAGGGCTCGTGCAGTGGACAGACAGCGACACTGGTGAATAACTGAAGCTCCGCCCCTCGTCGTCTCCTACTGGCCTCCTGCGGCCATGTAGATAATAAATCACTCATACAATAAAAACAGAAACAGAACATTATAAACTAAAATAAAGCCTTTTACAAAAGCTGAGCAAGAGACGGTCTCTGTATTATATCTTATATAAAAAATATTATTATAAAATATTAAATATCTTAATATGTAAATCAAAATATAAACGTGGACATACATTGTACATTTAAAATATAATTATATGTATTTAGACATTTTTATAGTTACAGTTTTATATATTTAATACATTTATTACATTTGATTTATTCCTTTAACTATTTATGGCTTTAGGAGGAAGTTGAATTTAACTGTGTTCTGCTGCCACCTGCTGGCAGAGGGCGGAACTGCACTGTAGGAAATTTCAGTGTGTTTCTCTCTCTCTCTCTCTCACACACACACACACACACACACACACACACACACACACACACACACACACACACACACACACACACACTTTATAGACCAGCTTGTGTGAATAAAACAATAATTTAATAGAATGACAGTAAAGTGAACAGGAAATCTTGATTGATTTGATGAGCACAAACTCACGTTTCTCAGTTGTGTTGTTTATCTGTTTATCAGTCTCTAGAGGACTAACTGGAGCTGTTGGATAGACTCTCTTAAAAAGCAGAAGACTAAATTATCATCGTTATGATCATCTTCTTGAGCAGTTCTCTGAGTTAGGTTTACAGCTAATGATAGTAACAGAAATCAGTAATAGTTCCCATCTATCGCACTGGCTGCTAAGGTGGAGGAGTTAAGTGTCTGTGGGAAAACATGGTGTCATCTATAAGATCGACAAAAAAAATTGTGTTGTATTTCATAAGCTGTGTTTCCTTTCAGCCTCTTTTGTGTCTTGAACCTTAATAGCCGTAATGCTGTGTGACTCTGGAGTAAAACATCTTTCTCTCATGTAAGTTACTGCAGCTTCCCTCGTCCCTGCTGCCACACAGGTAAGTCCATGCTACACGTCCACACATGGAGTGTCTCTGCTCACAAAACATGAAGAGAGATTTAAACTGTGAAATGAATTCAACTGTTTACTATTAGCTGATAGCATTCAGCAATTCTTTTACACTTATACTGGTTTTCCAAAAGTCAAAAATACATAACATTCCATCTTCCCATCTTCTCTCATCAACTCGTAATGATGGACGTAACTTGAACAAGTCCTTCTGTCTCGTCAGAGTTAAGTAAGAGAAAGTTAAGTTAATTATGTTGATTGATCTAAAGCTGATGTGTGTATATACAGTATAACTCAATAAGGGTAAGAAGTGCTGCTGTGTTTACTGCTGATGCTCTGAGCCGCCATTTTGATTGACAGTTGAGGAAGTATTTTTTTGTTTTTTTTTGTACTCTGAGTTCCGACCTTTAGCTGAATGCAGTAATTTTCCAACATTAGAGTTACTGATTAATTTCTGCTGTCACTACGTCCTGGTGAATATAAGCCACTCCCGTGTGTGTGTGTGTGTGTGTGTGTGTGTGTGTGTGGTTGAGGCGGCACATTCTTCCTAATAATCCGTTAATACTTAACAGTTCATGTACTCTGAAAGTAGAATTTTATAAAAGTAAAAAAACAAATTTAAGAACTCCATGCGAGATTATTTCTGCTAAGATCATACATGTCATTAGTCTTCCATCTCTCATCTTACCTACACCCAAACCTGCCACAATTCTGAGAGTCTAAATATAGAAACATACATTTATACTTGAATGAATTATGAATAAGAGCTTTAATAAAGAATTAGAGATGTATACAGGCTGTTCTACGAGGCAAAATGATGAGACAAAAGTTTAGGAGTGTGTGTGCAATTTTTCAACGAACTCAGAGTTTTGTTTTTATTCAGGTGTTTCTTCATAGCTGGCTAAGCTGATAAAGTTTCAATTTCCAGAGAACTGTAATGAACACGTCCTCTTCTGGCTTCTTGGTGCAAAACTGGCCTAATGAGAACCAGAATGTTGGGTGCGGCTGGAAAATGTTTTTCTGAAGGTTGTTCCAACTAAATGACCTGATGACCTTACAGAATTCAAGAGAAGCGGCGACTCCCATTGCGAAACAGGGGTGACACTGACAGCACTGGCAACCCACGGCCCGTATAAGACTCGGCTCAGCAGGGGGATTTCACTCGCTGGTCAGGAAGAACGAAGAGCAAGCAAATGGCAAGCAAAATTCCAAGTGGGAGCAAAAGGCCCAGAGAACCCTCTGCTCAGGTTAGAGCTTACATTTCATAATGCTTGTGATAGATTCTACAGATTACAATCAGTGAAGTTTTGGCTAAAGTATTTCCCAGACTGCTCTGAATAGACAGTTTATTATTATAAGCACTAGACTGCTGTAACTAATAAACTGGCAACTCTCTGACGCTGGAGTGGTGCTGTTATTAGGAGTATAAATATACCGTATAATATGTGTAATGATAAACCAGTCTGAAATAGCGCAGTATCCGTTTAAAAACACACGAGCTGGTGGTGAAAATTAAAGGCACTCTAGAAGTTACAGCCTGAAGTTGATTATTTTACTGTAACAGCACACCCCTTAGTGTTTTATTCCTCTTATACCACAGGACTTTATCGGTACTTACGTTTTTTTAAATCACTTTTTTTAAAATCTTTGATTCTCACACTCAGGAGCGAATTACATTTTTGAAACTATTGTCAAGCTATTAATGAGTCTAATCTACAAAAGTCACCAAAATTACTTGCTTTTTTATTAAAAATAATTGTGTTCTGTCTCTTCATCAGGGGTTAAAGGTCAAGTTTTTGATCAATATTCCTTTGAAGGTGGATAAAAAGGATGAGGCACAGAAGAGGTGTGGTTATCTACTTGATGCTCTAAGTGAAGGCTTTAAGGAAGAGGATAGAAAAGTAATGAAGGATAAGAATGGCAAAGATGTGCTGGAAGACGTAGCTGTGATTTTTGGCATGAATGGAAAACACACCGAACAACTAGTTAAGGATCTGAGGGAGCTCCAGACCTTCAAGTACAATTGTAAATACATGAATATCAAGTATTCCATAATCATGTACACCTGGGGAAGCGGTGGAACAATAGCACGAGATGCGACTGACGTACCGTACCAGGATATTCGAGAGCATCTGAAAAATGATGATGCTACAACAAAACTTGTGGAGGAGTTGAGGGAGAACGATCCAAAGTGTCTGGTTTACTTCAGTTTCGTTGACAGCGACACGTTCAAGTTCAACTCCATCTACAGTGAATACTTACAGATTGTGAGAGAGGAGCTGAGAAAAGACTCCATCCCGCCCACCGTGATGTCGACTGGCTATGAGTTCACCCACGATAGCGAGCACTATGTTGCGAGTAGGCTGGACCGCATGGTTCGTGCAGCCGTGGCAGAGGTCGACCCTCTCCTCGTGTACTACCCAGAACCCAACTTCTGTGTTCTAGTGCGCGACGGACTCAACACCATAAAGGAGAGTTTCATCAAGCCAAAGAGGAGGAAGGGCGAGTACAGCATGGAGTCACCAGCTCTGATCATGCAGGTCAAGAAACGTGACAATTTTAAAGCTGTGTTTCCCGACGGAAAGCCCATCATCATCGTTGCTTCAGAGAGATTCAAACTTCAACATGAAGGCCTGAAGACTGGACAGTCGCATCTGGACGGGATGAATTTGGCAAAGAGTGCATACTGTAATGGGGTGTTCACAAATAAAGAAACATATAATAAGACTGGCCCAAATGACCCCAAACTGCAGCGAGGAGTAGCTGGCAAAAACAGAGGGTTCATCATTCAGTTATATAACTGTAAAAGCGAGAAGGAATTGGAAGAGCTGAGTAAGAAAAATCCGTTCGACATGGATGGAAAAGACGCCTCAATACTAGTCGAGGCTATTAGAGAAGCAAGAGAATACAAAAACTTTGTTTATGAATTTGATGAAAAGCTGAAAATCAGTTCCTAGCCCTCAGTCTGATCAGAAAACGACTGCATGCAGATCACACACACACGTCGATACTCTCGTCGATGCGTTTAGATTTCGTGCGCTCGTTGAACCTGGACAGCCGCAGTAATTAGGGCCTGCTTTATGTAAATGACTTGCGCAGAGTATGCAAATGAAGCTGAGTTTTGAAGCTGATCATTTTTATGCTGTCTGACATTTTTATGAATAGTTCGTAGCTTTTTATGGAAAAGTTCCTGACATTTGAATCATAATTAACAAATAAATACATTCTGAATTATATTTACCCTTTTACATTTATTTCCCAAATGATTTTAATTATTTGTTTGTTGACTGAAAACCATTTATTAATTAATTTCATTTTGATTAATGCATTGCTGTAATCAGTAATTATTATTATTATTATTATTATTATTATTATTATTATTATTATTATTATTATTTACAAATCTGAAGCCTTATTTGATTCTGGAGAAATGTACTAAAGGTGGTGGAACATATTCTGGATATTATCATGTTCTCTTAATCATTTAAAGAAAGAAATGAAAATAAAAATGAGCCTCGATGTGTGTCGTTTTTTTGAGTGAGGTATTTTTTCATAACTTGATACTGGATTAAAAATATAAGATGCTTTACTGGCTTAGAAATAATAGAACTGTTGATTTTTGCTGTGAGAGACACTGAACAGTTATAATGCTTTATAACGCACTTCCCTTCAGTCTTCACTCAGTGGTAGCTAACACCAGACTGCTAGCTAACGAGCTAACCTGAGTAACTAGCTAAAATGTTAAAATATCACACAGGCTCCTCAAGCAAGTATAAACAGTTAAAACCACAATAACGACTTGAGGAACTGAAAATGATTCAAATAATAAAAATAAATGTAGCTTTTTTTGTTTGATCTGGTTCTGGAGATCCGTTTTGGGAAAGTCTGAATGTAAATCAGAGTTTATTTACTTTATTAATGTGTGAAATGAGAACGCGTGACGTGGTAATGAAGTTAACATTGCAGTAAGTAACAATAACAGGAAATGTGTGTGTGTGTGTGTGTGTGTGTGTGTGTTTTGGTTATGCGTGTGTGCTGTGCTGCTCGCGCCCTCTGCTGGAGCAAAGCGGAAGTGCAGTGTCGGAAAAGCAGCCATTTAATCACGACAGGGCGAAAAGCGGAAGCAGGTGTTTAATTCCTCTTTCACTTCCGGTCGGTGCTGATGTGAGTAAAGTGAAAGATGCAGGAGAAAGAGGGAGAGGAGCAGCGCAGTGTGTTCGTGTTCAATCTGAGCAGCTGTGTGAGGGAGGAGATTTTATATGAGCTCTTCCTGCAGGTGACACACACACACACACACACACACACACACACACACACACAGGCTGCTAATAATTAACTGATTAATCCATAATTAATTGGAGCTTTAATTACAATTATGAAAATATAATTTGATTAGATATATTAGTGTGTGTTACAGAGTGTGTTTAGAAGTTTGGTGTGTGTTAAAACATCTCACCCCAGCGCTGCTGAATCCTGCGCTCTGATTGGTCAGAAGGTGTTGATTAATTCTCTATAACAGCAGCTCTGACAGTAGCGCAGGTTTATATTAATGCGCTCGCTCTGATACGTTATCGTTTCCATAGTAACGGCTCATTCACAGCGACACTCCACTGATAATAAAAGGATTAAAAACTGTGATTGATTATGTAACATTTATGGAAGGAGTCTCCAGTGTCAGCGCTTTGTAACAGTCAGAGGTCAAGCTGTAACTTTCAGCTTTCCGACATCTTCAGGACGGAGAAGTTTACACTTCTTTGCGGTTTCTCGGTAAAAAGCTGCGTTTTTTTGTCTAATTAACTTGGAGAGAGAATAAAGAGATGCTGGTGAGGGAACGAGTGTTTATAGCTGCTGTAACGTAAGTGACAACAGGAACTAACATAAATTAACATTAAATGTAGCTATAAACAGATAAAAAGTATGATGTGTTGCTCTTTAATAAATAGTAGATTGTAATTGTTGGT
>JAKKZN010000015.1:22300336-22305336 GCA_033441825.1 Pangasius elongatus | reverse complement strand
ATAGTAAAGGCAGAAGAAGCCATGAGAGGAGAAACAAACAGAAGAAAAAATACAGAAGTTAATCCAAAAGTTTACACACAGCTGCGACAGTTCACGTTTATGTGTCTGCTGGGTTAATTACTCCGTTATACATGGTTAAAGTGTGTGTGTGTGTGTGTGTGTGTGTGTGTGTGTGTGTGTGTGTGTGTGTGTGTTTATTAGCAGGAGGTGGGTGTGTGTGTGAGAGTGAGTGTGTGTCCACACTGAGACTTGATAATTAACGTTTAAGTTTATGAGTGTAATAATAATAATAATAATAATAATAATAATAATAATAATAATAATGATGATTAGAGGAACAATCTTTAATCTTTGTAGAGAAGAGAAGTAAAATAAGTGCCCTTAGCAGTCAGCTGACCTTCCGCACGTCACACACTTTATTCCTGGAGTGAAAAAGGTGCCAAATTCGTGTGTGTTAAATATCGTAAATTTGCACATTCCTTATTTATAGTTCGATTGATTCCTTGTTTGTCTTTATTTATTTGATTAATGATCATTTTGTGTTTATGTCTCTGTTTGATTTTCCTTCTTACTTGTACATCAGAAGATTGTGTGCGTAGCTTTACGCTTCTGAAATTAAATGCACTGTTAGATCCAGTTTGTTCAGTAAATTATTACATTTCTGTTAAATCAGACTCAGAAGTGGGCGTGGCCTCCATCATAGAGTTACACACGTGCAGCACAATCAGACGTTTCTGCTTTTCTGAAGAGAAAAACGTGAATCTGAGGTAAGGTTGGACTCACGTAAAGAATTTCCTCAGAGCTGAACAGGACTTTGTATCCACGTCGTTTTGTGATTAATGACCTTTGTGATAAAATGATAATCAGACGTCTTTAAACGTCTTTCAGTGGCAGTTTTATTGCGAGGAGAAGAATCACGGCCCTGTCAGGAAGGACACAGAACATTGATCTGGGCTCCAGATGATTCCTCCGAATCATAAATAAATACCTTTTAGATAGGATTTAAAACAGCAGTAAGGGAGGAGACGCGAGTAACTGCGTCCTCGGCTCCACTGATAACATCCCGAGTGGGTTTAATAAACCACAGTGCAAAGTCACGCCGGGAAATTATTACATATCAATAAATAAACGTGTAGAGAAGCTGATTTATTCAGAAAGCTAGGAGCTGTCGTGTTTCGAGAGACGTCCTCTAACACAGAGACAGAAAAACTAACCGAGAACACAAGGGTAATATTATAAAGACTAGAGTGCTTCCTACTATACCAGACTTTCAATGTGTGTGTGTGTGTGTGTGTGTGTGTGTGTGTGTGTGTGTGTGTGGGGGGGGGGTTTGGGACACGTCTCAAACCACATGCCTCATTCACTACTTGGACCATCATCAGTTCACTGTGGATGCTTCCCAAATCACACACTCTATTTAATAAAATTAACCTTAATAAGGTAAGATGTTGAGGTTCTCTTTGGGAGTGACGAGGTTGGACAGGATTAGGAACGAGTACATCAGAGGGACAGCTCATGNGCAGAAGATAGGGATAGGTGGAGAGTGATGATTCGCTGTGGAGACCCCTGAAGGGAAAAGCCCAAAGAAGAGGAAGAATTTAACCTTAATAAGGCCATGTGCACTATGGGTAAACATGCAAACTAGTGCACTATATAGTGCATGTGCTATTTGGGATCTTTTAATACATTATACTGATAAAGCTTGAGAAACGTTTATTCAGTTTTCAATGCTACACTTTGCTTTATATTCATGTCCTTTTTTTTCCTCACTGATGTGGCGCCTGTCTCCGGCTCCGATTCATTGCGTCATTAGCGTTAAGCACTAAACATTAGTACTGTATGAGGTGTAATAAACATTTACAGCCATCGTTACGGCACATAAACAGAGATATCATAAAGTTATTACACACTCGGATCTTCACTGAAACTCGTTCTATTTAAAGGAGGAAGAACGCAACGTGCATCAGATTTGTGTTCAGTGTTCGAGTGAGACGTGCGATGAGACGCAGTGAGGGTTGAGACGTGACACTCAGCAGGCGTTAGTGTTAGTGTGAGATAGTGTGACTGAGACACAGCGAGACGCTCCAGCGAGCAGACGAGTGAAGAGCGATGTGCAGGAAGACGAAGAGGACGGCGCCGTGTTCCTCCATGGAGGTTCTGCTGAGCACCGTGACCGTCATCTTGTTTACGGTGTGTGTTGGGCTCATCGTGGTGACCTGCTTAGCGCTCCAACCAGGTGAGGACATTTAAAATTCTTAATAATCATTATTTTTACACACTTTCTGCTTTTAATTGTACACGGAATGGACCAGACGTAGTGAATTAGACTGCTGTAGTGCACTTTGCTGAACAAGTTCACTGTACAAACTTTAATTATTAAATATTTCGCTTCCATATGAAATGTACAGTATAGTGAAAAGGGGGTGTGGTTTGGGACACGCCCACAGTGGAGATGAGGATGATTTGGGACGCGTTAACGGACACATCTTTGTACAATCTGTACTGAAATGTTCAGTAGTCAAGGACAGTTCTGCTGTTGTAGGTAACGAAGGACAGACAGGAAGCAGCAACTCGTCGTTCAGTGGAACTCTGACCATCTCAGAGGGAGCGAGTTTCACTGAGGAGCTCAGGAACAAGAGCAGCATGTACTTTAAAGCTCTGGCCTTTGATACAGAGCTTCTGGTGAATCACTTTAACTTTATTATGAACTTTATCCTGAATGAGTGTGAGATGTGAGTGTGAGTGTGGATGTGAGTGTGAGGTATGAGTGTGAGCTGTGAGATGAGAGTGTGAGATGTGAGTGTGAGATGTGTGTGTGAGGTGTGAGTGTGAGGTGTGGAGTGTGAGGTGTGGAGTGGAGTGTGAGGTGTGGGTGTGAGTGTGAGGTGTGGAGTGTGAGGTGTGGAGTGTGAGTGTGAGTGTGAGCTGTGAGATGTGAGTGTGAGGTGTGGAGTGTGAGGTGTGAGTGTGAGGTGTGGAGTGTGAGGTGTAGGTGTGAGTGTGAGTGTGAGTGTGAGGTGTGGAGTGTGAGGTTTGAGGTGTGAGATGTGAGTGTGAGGTGTGTAATATGTTGTTAATGTTGTCGTCTTCTTCGTGTGATGTACGGTGATATTTAGATGGTGATCACACCGTGCCCTCATCATGTACATCACGGTTGTTTTTCTGTGTTTTATTTGACTTTAGATCGCAGACGCGTATGCGCTCAGCTCATTAAACACACAGTTCAGGAGCTGCAGAGTGACCGACTTCAGGTCAGAGTTCATTCATGAAAAAGGCTTTAAAGCCATTTCAAAAACACTTAAAGGCTTCATCACTCAGGAGAAAAGCTTTATCATAAAACATCCTCACACACATCACACAACTGTGCACAAATCTTCAAAATATCAAATCACCACCACAACAACAACAGCAACAACCACCACCTCTGTAACAACAACCACAACCACCACCACCTCCGTAACAACAACCACAAACACCACCACCTCCGTAACAACAACCACAACCACCACCACCTCCATAACAACAACCACAAACACCACCACCTCCGTAACAACAACCACAAACACCACCACCTTCGTAACAACAACCACAAACACCACCACCTCTGTAACAACAACAACATCAACCTCATATTTGCAAGCCAATTTGCTGTGAGTCGTATGTATGTGTGTGTGTGTGTGTGTGTGTGTGTGTGTGTGTGTGTGTGTGTGTAACAGTCTGGGCAGTGTGGTAGTACATTTCACCCTGCTGTTCGAGGATGTTGTGGAAGTAACATCAGCGCAGGAGCAGCTAATCTCCAGTTTACAGAATATTCCAGACTCTACATTCGTCATAAACAGCAGCAGCATTCACGTCACAGGTACGTCATCACCTCTCACGCTCACGTCACAGGTACGTCATCACCTCTCACGCTCACGTCACAGGTACGTCATCACCTCTCACGCTCACGTCACAGGAACACCATCACCTCTCACGCTCACGTCACAGGTACGTCATCACCTCTCACGCTCACGTCACAGGAACGCCATCACCTCTCACGCTCACATCACAGGTACGTCATCAGCTCTCACGCTCACGTCACAGAAACGTCATCAGCTCTCACGCTCACGTCACAGGTACGTCACCTCTCACGCTCACGTCACAGGTACGTCACCTCTCACGCTCACGTCACAGGTACGTCATCAGCTCTCACGCTCACGTCACAGGCACGTCATCACCTCTCACGCTCACGTCACAGGCACGTCATCACCTCTCACGTCACAGGTACGTCATCACCTCTCACGCTCATGTCACAGGTACGTCATCACCTCTCACTCTCACATCACAGGTACGTCATCACCTCTCACGCTCACGTCACAGGTACATCACCTCTCACTCTCACGTCACAGGTACGTCATCACCTCTCACGGTCACGTCACAGGTACGTCATCAGCTCTCACGCTCACGTCACAGGTACGTCACCTCTCACGCTCACGTCACAGGTACATCACCTCTCACGCTCATGTCACAAGTACGTCATCACCTCTCATGCTCACGTCACAGGTACGTCATCAGCTCTCACGCTCACGTCACAGGTACGTCATCACCTCTCACGCTCACGTCACAGGTACATCACTCACGCTCACGTCACAGGTACGACATCACCGCAGCTATGGCGCTCGTCTAGGTGTGGAGACAGACGCTATCACACGGTCTGTTCCAGAACTCAGAACAGAGTTTATCAGGATCTCATGCAGTGTGACGAGGAAAACGTTTCATTTCTAACACCATCATCTTCTCTCTTCAGTTCCATCAGAAACGTCCACCACACAGATTCCCCCTACAACTGCACCTCAGCCAGGTGAGTGTCTGTCCATCTGTCCACCTCTCTGTCCATCTCTCTGTCCACCTCTCTGTCCACCTCTCTGTCCATCTGTCCACCTCTCTGTCCACCTCTCTGTCCATCTCTCTGTCCATCTCTCTGTCCATCTGTCCACCTCTCTGTCCATCTCTCTGTCCAT